>MU858094.1:0-218087 GCA_033297075.1 Rhypophila decipiens | reverse complement strand
GTACTTACCGCGTACAACCTCCTTTCCAACTGTCAACCCCCGTTAGGCGTCCTGCCTTGCAGTCTGTACCTACCCAGGTGTCAGGTTGTAACATAGCTCTAATAATTTCTAGATATACCTACTAGTTAGTATAGGATCTACTATTATAGAAGCTCTAGTAAAAAATACCCTACTTACCGCCTTGGCTAGTAATATCGATAAGACAATTCACGTGATTCTACGGTAATTCTAATTCAACTTCTAGTAATATGAACAAACTAGTTATACTCGACCCGGATACGTCCATTAGAAGGCAAAGATGGCATCCAATCTCCAGGGGCTTCCTATAGAGCTCCTAAACGAGATCTGCTCGTGTTTCTGCTCCCACCGCATATTCACCCAGCAGTGCCACCAGGACGAACCAGATTGCTTCGCCTTATCTGATTCCTGGAGCCTGATTGCTTTATGCTCGACTTCGCGGCTCTTACGCGATGTGGGAATGCCGTATCTCTACCGCTATATGAGCATTCGTTTAGATGAATATCACGATCCTTATAACGAGGAAGATGGAACAGTTCGGAGAACTCATGCGCCTCTGGTTCTTCTACTGAGGGCCCTAATTGAGAGACCAGACATTGCTGACCAAGTCAGAGGGATCGAGATAACAGGAGTAGAAGACTTGTCAAGGATTGACTGGACCGAGACCGAGAGACTGGTATACGAGGGGGCACTGCGCTGCAACTTGGCCCTCGCATCAAATTGGCACAGCTATGAGCCGTTGACCTTCGAGCCGAAGATCGACGCACAGGAGCTCTTCGTCGAGCTCCTCCTTCTCCTTCCGCGCAACCTGAGGAAGATTAAAATTGAGGTGCAAAACACATGGTGGTTCCAGCGCTTAGAAACTCCCGCAGACGCCTCTCGGCCACCCCCTTGTCTCCCAGCACTTACGGTGTTGTCTATAACACCTCCCCCTCCCAGCTATACCGGTAGTCCTTGGGGATTTAAGGTCACAGATGTGCAGCCCATCATGCGCATCGCGCCACTGCTGCACACCTTTGTTTCTAGTCTCTGCGCTTATTCACCCGACCTGCCCTGTCCCGGCATCGCACACGTCAAGAACCTGTACCTCTCCAGCTCTTCCACGCCTAGAGATCGGTTCGAGGAGATTATTGCCTCACACTCCAGGCTGGAGAACTTCGAGTTCTTCATGGACAATTTGCACGGGGCCTATACGTTCCCTGCGTGGGAGGTGATTGGTGTACTGCGGAGGCACCACGCAAAATCATTGCGGAAGATGAGCGTGGATCTCGCGGCAAGGTGGACTCCGAATCGCGTCAGAAACCCCAAGCACCCAGACGACGGCCTTTCCATGAAGGAATTTACCAACCTCGAGATCCTGCACATCTACAACTACCACCCACTCATCATTCGACATTTCGGACTCCCCCAACCCTCGGAGCTGATCAACTTCATGCCTCAGGACAGTATCAAAAAGCTGTATTTTTGCACTTATCGTCTGGAACCAGTGGTTCTACGTGCCCTGAAAGCACTAGCCTCTGCCATCGAGTTTGAAGGAAGGTTTCTGTGTCTCAGAGAGATACGTATAGGACCTGCAGATAGTGCCCAACATTGGATGTCATCGGTTTATGGTATTATGGTCGACGAAGATAAGCACGTGAGCTTGAAAGCAAGAAGAGAGATGGCCAGAGCTCTACAGACCAGGTTTGCCCATCTTGGCGTCGAGTTGTTGGTGATGCTCTCGGTGGACGTTATTAGCGACAGTCCTCCAGACGATACCGACAGTTCTTCAGCGACAGCACAGGCGTCGTAACACTATATAACCCATAAGGGGGGTTTGAGCTCCTCTCTCACGCATATCTTGGTCTCATACTATTCTCAAAGTACATAATGGACGTTAAAATCACATCATTTGTTCCATGAATAGCCTCTGTTGCTCATTTCCACGTCGCCTTCCCGTCCAGGCTGCCAGGCAGGTGCAGCCACCGAGAACAACTTCAAGCCAAACCAGGTCCACACTGGAATGGTTCAATCCCCGGGTGGTCCCTTTATTATCTTGTAGATATACTGGTTGCATCTGGTTCCTTCTTTTTCTTTTTTATGTCCCTCTCTCACAGAGTATAATGAATGGGTCCGGTTTTCATGTTGCAAACCATGTTTGTTAAGCGGAAGGGAACTATTATCTTTTGCAACTTTTCCTCTCTCTTTGATGGCAAGAGCCTGCTTTTTCTTTTATATAATATTGGTTATCTTGATGGATTAAATAGTTCTTCTTTTGTTCCGTACTTAATACAGCTCGGATTTCAACCCCCTATTCAACTTTGCATCGATGCCTTGATGCTCACTATACATCTAGGTATGGTGCTCTAAAATAAGGGAACCCGATAAAAAAGAGCATTCCTACTCGCACATCCCCCCTTTACTGCTCTCACATCCCTCCCCACATATTGATCCACATTGCAGCTGGCAATTAAAGAGCCCGCATTTCGCCGTAAAACAGCCCAATTCATGGTAACCACCATTGCCCATAAGAACTAATAACAGTTGCTGTAACCAACGAAGTCATCGCCACGTAATCGCCGTCGTCAAACACGAAGAAGTCATCTCATCGCCACAGTAATCGCCGTCGTCAAACACGAAGAAGTTATCGCTATAGTAATCGCCGTCGTCAAATACGTACTCAATGCCTCAACACCACGAAAAACATCACGAGATTTCGCTTCGTTGGCGACGGCGAGCCTCGGCGGCATACGGGGGGTGTACGTGCGTTGTGTGGTGTGGTAGGGATCATTAAAGTTGGTGTTTTTACGCGTTAAAACACCCCCTTGTCGTACAACTGCCAAGCAGTTGCTCAAACCCTAACCCTGGAGGGGGGATGTGAGAGCAGTAAAAGGGGGATGTGCGTGTAGGAATGCTCATAAAAAAACACCACGACTCTCATATACAGGCGCCAGTCTTCGTATACCCAAGACAAAGAATACATGTTGGTTGATTTGACGAATACACTCAGCCCTATCCCTCGTATCTGAAAGAGACAATCGGCTGGACGACAAGTCCACAAACCAGCAGCTCGTGTCCATAATAGGTTCGCCAGTCTAGCAGCGATATTGTTCACCTAGGTTGACGACCAAAATGGCTGTTGACGGGCTCTACCGCACAAATAACAACATATTTACCACCTTTTTTCCGCTTTGTAGTTGGTTAGTAGATGCCAAGATGATGCTGGATCCCATGTTAATAAACTGGTAGAACTTTGATCACACCAAGCTCAAGGTAGTTGAGGTATACATCGTAACCTCAGGTGCTGATGGCGTTTTGTGAGGATACATACTTACGGATTCATTTTTGGCGTCACACGTTTCGCCGACCATGGCTCGTCCTATAGTATGCCAAAACAAGATCCCGTCTCGTCAATGCATAGAAAGGTAGTCCTTCATATTCAGTTGATCCGACATGCCAGGCATCCCACAACAGCCTCAACAGCCTGTCCCATCTCCACCGTGTCATGCAGTTGATATCGTCACACCACGCCACGTGGCGGAGTTCCTCGTCCTGTTGGATGCCAAAAGAATCCGGGTGAATGTTAGACAGTCAGTGGTATCTTGTTTGGTCCCCCCAATCATATAAAGAAGATGGGCCAAAGCGTTGAGCGTAACCGTCTACCTGGAGATATAACCGCGAACCAAGGCGTCGCCACGTATAGGTGCAATTGCAAGTCTGGCACTTGTATTTGTGTATATTGAGAGATCCCGGTTCGTCTTCGCTAGCCATAAACCTGTGACCTTCCCTCGAGCCTGATGCTGATCGTGCGGTCTCGCAGCGGCAGCAAAGACCGGTGTTCCACTTGTAGAGCGTAGAAGTAGTGTGCGCAGGCCACCCATGGGAGGCGAAGCAGGCGCAGTGACCAGGGGCAAACGGTAACATTAGCTGCCCGTCGCGAGCGGTGACATGTGGACATGTCATCTTGTCCAGGGCGTCCGCCTTCTCTGCCAGTCGTTCCTGCAACCATTCCCGGGTTTCATGTGGCCCGCCGTTAACATTGGCAATAAATGTCGTGGTGGTGAACTTCGGTGAGTGTCTGCTCCCTGGCTCCAAGTTCTCCAGGCGCAAGGGTGGGTCCATCCGAAGCTGTGGCGAAGGGACCCGATCGTGGTCGGGGTGTTGACAAGTATGAGTCTCTCCCCTAGAAAACCGTGACTCCGCCTCTATCCATCGACGGTTGCTTTCTTCTATTTCCGGATATAAAGTCGTCCCGGTGGTGTCCAACTTGATTGACAGATGAGGGCAGAGCCGCGCCATGCCTTCGGTCAAGACACATATCCGTGGATCATCCTGAGCGGTCGCCTTGGTCCTCTCGTGGGCGGAGAAGAAAGCGCGTTTGTGGGCTCTCTCGCAATTTGAGCACCAAAGCGTCTCCTGCAGGGCTTGCAACGCATTTTTGTACCGGCCGTCGTCTCTAAAACGGCGACAGGGGGCACAAAACCGGTCACGATCCAGGAGACGGTCCATCTGTTCCCATCGAGCGCGCAATGCGAGTCGTTCCTGGTAGGGTACCCTCCATTCCTTCTGCTCAAACGGCGGCCAGGCAGAAATCTCGGACAAACACCAGTTACGGAGAAAGCCCTGGTCCTTCGTGTTTGGGGGCAAGAGACTTGGATCGAAGGCGATTCTCAACAGTCGTCCGTAAGTTCGTATAGCCATGGCTTTGGAAACATGGTCTAGATTGCACATAATACGCAAGACGATCTCTTCTGGTAGCCTGTAGAACGGACAGTTTGCGTAGTTTGCGCGTCGACCCAATACCCATGGCAGTTCTGATTCGTCTATGCAAGGCATGGGTGAAGAGCGGCAAGAGCCCGCCCACCACTCTTTCAGCCATCGTAAACACCTGCTGACCATTGTGTTCCAGTCACATCCCCGATACGCCGGTGCCGGTGTTGGCCCAGCTGCTGGCATCATAAAAGGCCTTGAGAAGAAACTCTGGTGAAGCTGGATTGGTGTCGAGGATGTGGAATGACGGCCGATATGTGTGATGTAACTTATAGAAATGTGGTAATGCAGAGCCGGTAGTTGTCGACGGGCATCCAACTGGAAAAGTCGGATTTATTATCTTTTCTTTTTCTGTGCCCGTCAAGGTTTAGTGATTCAGATCTTCTGTGGAGCAAATTTTAACTTCCCGGATTCGATTCGACTTCCACAGTTTTGAGTTTCGGCGTTTCCACGGGATGGTTGGATTTGCCCACTGCCTTCATGTTGGTTCCTTGCAACGACTCCTCTCTTTGGAACTTAAGCCTAGATCATGTAAGTAGGTAAGTATGATGCCGTCCCCTGTATTGCGAAGTGATTATCGACCAACATCGACTTACCGTGACGGCAGAGACCACCGAATTGCCAGGAGGAAAGATGCAGATGGTATTTGAGTTTGGGGAATCCAGCCTTGAACGATGGGAATTGGACTTGAGCGCCGTTAAAGTGGTCAAAGTCAGATATAAGTTTCCGAAAGCGATTGCTTGCATCGGCTCGCGAATAAAATTAGGTGTTTCGAGGACCGTTGTGCCTTTTGTAAGTCGGTCAGGTCAACCAGGGTCAGCAAAATTGACGTCAGAGTCGGGAGCGAGTCTTTGAAGAGTTGACTTTCTCTTCTTTTGAGCTATATCCTTCAGATTTTAGGAACATGGGACAATGCGAACTGAGAAGTACCCTAAGGCGTCCCAAGGAGTGCCAGGTAGGGCAAGCTGGGATCAGTCTGGACCTGAGCTGGTGTGGGATGAGTTTTGAACTTGGTGAGATGGAGTAAATCTCAAGCCTGGTGAGTTGGAATGCATCACCTGGTAAGATGGAATTGTTCTCGGGACTGACGGGATAGGATCAGTCTCGACCCTGATTATATCGACACTATCCGTTAATTTGGGCAAGTCAAGCCTCTTCACTTGGCGGCCCAGAACGGTCAATGGTGTAGCGTATTCTTTATACAGTATACACTAGTCACCGAGGGACTTTCTGGTAGAGAGAGTATATTGCGGCAACCAGCGCGATACAAATATTCATTGATATGAGGCCATTCTCAATATCATTGCATGTCATGATGATACGGATCCTGCTACACTCCATTCATCATTAACAAGGCCAGACCGCTCCCTAAAAGCCACCCGCCTGCACTTCCAACTTCAAGCCTGCTCCTCATCGCCGCGCTCGATGTTGTCGTTGACGTTGCCGTCGCCGTTGACGCTCCAACTGAAGTCCGCGGCACAGTCGACGAAGAGCCCGAATTCTTCACGTCGCCTGCGCTTGCGCACGGCGTCCTCAGAAAAGCATTGCTCTGCGTGGTATACGAGGCCCACGCCCCGGGATTCACTGACGAGAGGTAGGAGTTGCATGTAGCTAGCGCATTATCAAAGGCCATGGGCTTCCAGCCAGTGAGGACTCCGTCGATCCCCGCGGGACCGTAGCACAAGCATGACGCGAAGATGTGCGGGTTTGTCTGCGTGGCAAAGTCGGGCGACACGCTCGAGCATGAAAAGATGACGCTGGAGAGGTATGAGCATGCCGAAGGACCCGCGCCTGTGGGCTGGTCGACGGTTGTTGCGGTTGCGGTCGCACTGGCGTTGAGAACGTTTCCGGCGAGCTCACACGGGGCCGTAGTATGGTAGAAGTTTGAGATGGCTGCGAGATTGGAGGTGTTGGCGGTGCTGTAGTAGTTGGCACAAGCTGCTAAGTTCGCGTCAAAGATGCTCGGCGCCCATATGCCGGACGAGTAACAGGCGCAAGATGCGGCAGATTGAAAAGCGGTGATGGTTAAGAGGTTTGGGTGGTAGCTCTGGCACACGGTTACGATTGCGCCTATCGTCAAACAAGCGGAGAGGTTTGCGTCTGCTGTTTGTCGCGCCGCTGTGTGGAGGACGAGAAGACTAAATAGAGCGACAGGTATGCCAACCATGGACGCGGCCACTTTGTTAAATGTGGTATATTTCATCATGATTGTGTTAGATGATGATAGACGTGCAAGGCGTGAAGAGCCACATCCACTACACCTCACAATATTCATCGACTGCGCTGAATCTCAAGCTGGGGGAAAGACTAAAGGAAAAGAATGTTGGAAGCTTGGAGGATACAGAGCTATCTAAAGAAGCAGCCAGCAATGCCTTCGCTCAGGATTACAAGCTGAACAAGGCAAGATCAGCAACCCTCAGCGTCACGACTCACTCCATGCCCGCCCTGAAAGCTGCAGGGGGTGTGAAATGATTTACACACGCCTTCAACAATATTTTCATACGCATATAATGAATCTCGTAAATGTCTTCAAAGGACCAAAAATACGCATTAAAGAGCAGACTGTAGGGCCTAGGAACTTAATTCTTAGGCGTGTGGTAATTCTTTTAAAGGCATATATTGAATGATCAACACGCGTTGCTGCTTCATTTGCACACACCATCTTTCGAACCTGTTGGCTACCCCCGCCCTTTTCATTCCCTTTTTGTCGATGGGTTTCCAATATATGCAGCCACTTACATCCAGAGTGGTGTGCAGCTTGTTCTGGGCCACGAACGAAACCCTCTCTCGCGTCCAGACACGCCCGAAAATGCGCCACATAAGCCTGCGTTGTGAAAAGACCCTATCGTAATTACTTTTGGAGAGCGGGGGGGGTACCCAGGCACGAGGAAGAAGGAAGGAAATGGCCATCGTCGCTGGGCAGACTGCGTGTTTGGATGTTTACTCGCTTTCAGTTGCTTGGTCAGTCATCATAATGATGGTACGTACGCGAGTTGCATTCATCTGACTGTTAACTTGAGAACCAGCGGTTCGACTCACAAATGGAACACAACAATCAAAGAGGTTCAGTCAGCTATAAGGCTGTGTCGAGCTCGGAACGGCCGCGCAAGTTGCCTCTCACGAAACGCCCCGGTCTGAGATCAATAGGAACATGGCCGACCATCACCCTCGCGCTCAGCACTGTCGTCTTGGTATCCGCGATAGTCTTCCTTGCTATCTTCTGGCAAGCCGCGTTCAGCATACTCCAAGGAAGAAATGTGGCCCGGTTCTGGATGCAGATCATTCAGAGTGGGCAGTCTGCCATAACTATCACGATCACGTCGGCTTTCATCAGAACAGCCATATCTCTACAAGCAGGAGTTGCAACCTCCATGTTGTCCTCCATCATCGTCGAGCGCGCGGGTATCTCGTTGTGGAAGCTGCCGATGCTATCAATGATCCGCAGCATCAGTGTTGGTCCGCAGACGTTGGCCTGGCCTTTGCTTCGCCGCCCCTTCAGGAAAACCCCAGTTTTGCATCTGTGTATAGTGCTCATGATGCTGGTCATTACCATTGTGGCTCAGTTCACGTCGACCATCCTGCTTTCAGATTTTGCCACCGAAACCGTGGTGCTCCCGCAGAATACCACTACCGTCACCATCGGCTTCTCAGATGACACCCCCGACTACGTCTTCTCCAACGGAGGAATCAATTACTGGAACACTGCACCGTCTGTGTTTCCTAGATTTGCAGAATACGGCGAGCCAGTCGAGACGACAGAGGGTGTGGCAGATACCGGCCTATCACTCAGGGCTTTCATACCCCTTGCAAATTCCTCGACCCGCTCGTCCCTGCGCTCTTACTCTGGCCCGGCAACAGTGCTAGATGCGCGAGTCGTTTGCGTCAGGCCGATCCTTACAGATGTCTTGCTCCGGCATCCAGATGACGGGGACGCGGAACACATACGTTTTATTAGTGGTACAGTGGCCTCAGGGGTCCAATACTCGACGCTGGACACTTTCTCTCCAGGCGCTATACGGCATTTCAATTGCACCATCATCACACCCAAGCTCAATAGAGGTGGTATTCCCGTATGGTATGCATCGCTCTGTCAAAGCGACTATGTTGCAAAAATAGCGACCAACCCCTTAAGTGACACTACCACGGGAACGTATCTCGTCTTTAACACAACCGGACTTCCTGATCCCCTTGGCTGGCAAGGTTATCTTTCCAATTGGACCGTGTCAAACTCTGGTGCCTGGACCACTATGGAGGGTGTAGCGGGTGACTTTGCTCAAATAATCAGCGCCAGCCTCTGTTTCTCCAACTCGCTCTCGGGGTATCAAGGCTCGAATCTGGACAACTACAACGTCGAATACTCGAGCAATAGCGATTTTACCGAGCCGCCTCTCGAATTCAGGTTGTACAGTCTTGATTATCAGCCCGTAGCGGATCGAATAGTCGATATCTTTTGTGGCTCGGAATGCTCGTCTAAGACGTTAAACGAACGTGGCATTCTGGTGATGAAACAGCAGTCCAACTGGACCGATTCGCTCACAAACGGCACATTTTCCCCCTCTATTAACGAGGCTAGTTCGTTGGGAAGCAACATGGGCCAGGGTTTCTACTGGCGCCAGCCTCTGTATGAAGGCTCCAACGCCTCGTTGATCATCTCGATAGACAACGTCGGCATCAACAGCGGGCACGTCTTCATCTTCAGCACCATCCTCAGACGGACCGGGAACCCCGCGCTAGGTTTGCAGTACCTTTTCACCACCATTGCGCAGATGGCGTACTACGAACGCAAGCCGTATTACGATATTGAAGCCACGGCCGAGACAGTGCTTTCCGAAAGCCTCTTGGTGCCCCGGCGGTGGACGGGGTTCATAGTCGTCGCGGCGCTGGCGAGTGTCCATCTACTGCTGGTTGTCGGAATAATCACCGCGTTTCTAGCGACGACAAAAGTCTCCTTGCTGGGCAACTCGTGGATGGCTGTTGCGCAGGTCCTCTCTCAGGACATGACCGACAACCTGCTAGATCGAGCGTCACAGATGAGCGATGAGGAAGTTCGAGAGGTGTTGAGGTCTAGTGGTCGTGATGGCGTCGTTCGACTGCCGGGCCCACGCATGATAGGAACATCCGAAAGTTAATGCAGGAGAGGCTGGTGTCACGAACCGCTATTGGTAGACAAGTCTGTACATTTTAAACAAATATGACCTTGCAAAAAGTGTCTTGCGTTGGACCAATCCTACTAATCTATATCCATTTCCTCTTCTTCATCTTCCTGTTCATCTACATTCATCATGTTATTCTCACCGCCTTGCTGAACAGGACGTCGGGAGCTCCTGCTGAAGTTGTGAAACGGAGGAGTTCTGAGGTCAGGTGTGTTGATATTTTGTCGGGGTGTGATGACTGTCTGGTTGTTTGTGTTGGGTTCGAGACGGCCTGAGGAGGGATTGACGGGGACTGTGGGTGTTGTCGACATGCTGTTTCCTCTAGAATTGGCTGCGGGCTGATCTGATCGACCAGCCAACGGACTGATGGAGCCTGTGGGGGTGGTTGACTGATTGTCCCCTCGAGAAACGGTGCCAGCCTCCTGATTAGATGGACCAGGGAAAGGGCTGAGCAAGCCATTGGGTGTTGTTGACTGATTGTTGACTTGGGAAGTGCTAGCTTGCTGAATTGATCGACCAGGGAAAGGGCTGAGCAAGCCAGTAGGAGAAGTCGAGAAGTTGTGCGCTCGGGCAGTGTTCGTTGATTGACCTGACAAACGACCGACGGATCCAGCGGAAGCAGCAGTGTTTAAGCGAGACGAGCTATCCTGAAGCCGCGGGTCAGCTCCCTGCTGGGCTCCGTCTCTGGAATAAGCCTCGAGTCGATCTCTATCCAGCGATGGCTTTGTGCGATGGTTCAAGTTAGCAATCAAGGCTCGTATACGAAGTTTGCAGTTTTCTTTATCCCTCTGGACCCTAGTCTGGGTCGGAGGACCCTCTGGCACTTACCGGCCTTCTTCTTCTTGCCCGTGGAGGGTGCGGCCCCCAGGTGATGCTTGGGATTGGCAACGACTCCTGTTCTGTCTGACTCTGATCAGGCTCAGTGCCAGCACCAGTGTTTTTGTTATCCTGTGGAGAAGACATGGTATTCGGCAGCTGCAAGTTTGCGGACTGGAGAGATAAAAGATGTAAACGGATTGAGAAAATGAACCAAATGACACCCAGTCCTGAATTGAGGACGAGGAGCCAGATTGTGGTAGAAGTAAGGTAGGTTCATTCGCTAGGACACTTCTCCCAAGTATCGGGGAGATTGTGAATCACCGCAGTCCTCTGGTTCCAAACTTTATCATTGCAGGGGCCAGGGGCGAGGGGCACAAAACCATTCAGAGGTGAGACGGGGTGAAAGCACCAGCCACATGGACAAACAACCAGACTACAATTACGTCGTTGCCCACCAACCTGAACGTGCAACCGCGAATGATCAATGCACCCAGGGCAAGATAAACGTGAGCAGCCCCGGTAAGTACAGTGGCAATTATCAGATCAGCCTCTGTTACCGACCATGCTCGATCATGATCCTTGCCCTGGACAAACTGCGTGGAATTGCCATTTGTTTGGCGAGTTTGATCAGAGAATACTGTCAGTTTCCCAAACAGCCAGAACCCTGGTAGCCGCGTTGAAAAATACGGTGTGAAATACCTCGTTAAGGGCCAAAAATACGGATAAACGAGAAGCCTACATGGCCTAACTAGGTAATCATACATTGTATAATAATTCTTTACAAGGCATTTTCTTTCTTGTATCATGGTGTTGTTCTTGTATTCCACGCCCCATTCTTTGAACCAGTTACCTAGTGGTGAATAGGCTAGACCGTCATGGTAAATGAATGACATAGACCTAGATACACGTCAGGGTGTGAAGAAGTCGAATGCGTTGGTACTACCCCTTTATTTCATCACAACAATGGCCTCGAAATCTTCTTTAGGTCCTGAATTGTTCTTGGTAAGGGCACTGTAAGAAGACTTTAGATGTCATTGTTCAGTTTCCAAAATTTTTGCATAGTCTGGTGTCTTGAATAGCAAATTCCTATTTCCATCTCAGATATTCTATTTATCCCACAACTTCCTTACAACACACCCAAGGAAATCTAACAGAGGTTAAGAAATGACAAGACCGATCGCACAGAACAACCGAGATCCATGTTAGACATATAAGACCAAACAATAAAGAGAAAATAACAAGAATGGAGGTATCAAACAATAGTAATAAGAACTTGAACTTGCTCTAAAAGACCAATGAAATACAGAAAGGCAGAAAGGTAAGGTAAAAGTTGAAAAAAGAAAACCGTTATCATAAATCATGACATCGCAAAAAAATCAGCCAAAAGAGATGTCCAACCCAATTTACCGCTTCTGTCCACGTCTAATATCCTATCCTACACCCCTGAAAAAACCAGTCTCCTCTTTCCTCCCTTCAGTTCAGGACGAGATGCTATACCGCCGATACCTCCTGCTCCTCCTAATCCAGTAGCGGTACCCATCATGAAAGTGATCGTCGAGGTCGCCGGACCAGCTGTTGCTTCGATGGCGATGGCGGTGGTGGTGGTGGTGATGATGATGGTCGTAGTAATACGTGCAGTCTGTGTGTCCGCAGTCGCCAATATAAGTGTTTCCCTCGCCCTTGTCGCAGATATAAGTGCACGAGCGACGACTGCAGACGACGATGCGAGTGCGTCGGAAGTGGCCGCATGACCAGTAGTCCGCGAACGAGTTGCACATGTTGAGAGGGCGAACTCTTGCTTTAGGTGGGTATGTAGTCTTTTTTCCCCCCAGACTTGGGCTGTGGTGGTGATGCTTTGGATGTCTCGGTTGGAGTGGTGTGACCTTGGTCAGTCGTTGCTAGTGAACTAACTTGCTTGGCTTCAAGTGAGAGTGATGATCGATGAAATGAGTTGAATATCCGTTGTGACTTCACTGTTGAAGTGAGAAATGAAGGTGAGGTGTAGGATGAAAGAGTGAACAAAGAGAAAGGGGCACGAGAGAACGGTATATAAGTATAATGCCTGTATCTGAGAAGGCCTCACTACAAACTTGTATGTTTCGGAGGGCACCAGCGTGGGATGGCCTCGCGGTACACACATATGAGTGGTTGACTCATGACGGTGTACGCATGGACGTATCAGTTTGTGGCGCACACAGGCTGCTTGGGTGTTATTTCGCTGCCTCGCCCACTTGCTGGGATTTGGTACCTGTAGGCCACATTGTGTTGGCCGTCGTGGCAGACAGTAGGGCGGATAGGTATTTCTTCGGCACCACTGTCGTCGTTCTTTGCAGCAACGGACTGGAAGCCGTAGACGGCGGGTCGGTAAGAGAATGGCCCATACCGACGACGAAAATTTCTGCCAATATTAATCGCTCAGCACTTTATGATCATATTCCTCAATCTGTTTTCCCCCAAAGGCGACTTGTGAACCTTCATCCTTCCTTCCCTTTGAGCTCACCGTAATTGCTCCAACTCATCAGCCGCATCGCCACTGCAGTACGACTGACACCTTTACCGAAAAGACAATGAATTCCATTTTGAAAAAAGAAAGCAGGTAACCCACCCAGACTTTAAAGGTCCACGTCGCCTGTGGTACTCACCCACAATCTCTCTTCGGTCGACCATAATGGGCCAACCGATGACCCATGTCATCTGGGACGAGCCAGCTGACCACTGATTGGTCACACCCCAACCTTATTCTCGACTCGGGAAATTCTGAGCCAATCATCTTACATGGAAGCGCTCGGTGTAAGACTTCCCTTTCCCAGCGTTCAACACCAACGCATTATATATGGCGACACAGCCACTCTTATTCGGACGGTGGCAACTTGGGCATGTGAATTTTACTAACATGGTGCCTGGAAATATTTTGCTGTGGCTTTGCTCGTCACGGGCGGCTTGTGAGACCCGACCTTTTTTACTATGACTGACCGAGCGACTAACCAACCTCTAATTCCTGCCTCAGGACGGAATTAAGGATTCATCGGCGTCCTCCGTAGAGCATAGTCATGTTTTCCCAAAGATATCGAAGGATGGAAATAAACGTCGACAAATCTGCGGGATTTGGCTTCCATTTGTTGTGTGTTCATTGCCAGAGACAGATACGATTGCGAATACAACGAGATATAAAGCACTCTGATGCTGAATAAGAACCCAGGTTTAGATTAGGGATGAAAAGAAAACAGCTTCTTGTAGATGATAATAGGTTAAAACTATTTATCAGAATGAGAAATGACCAAAGAAAGCCAGAATTTTGATCCCATGAGAGCTACCTGCGTTGTCGAACCTCCCGGCGCGTCGTTGCAGTGTGCTCTTCATACGTTGTTTTGATTCTAAAGATTTTCATTCCGTGCGCAGACAAAACTCCATAGACTTGTGCAGAAGAATTCTTATCAGCACAGCACAGCACAGCACAAGGATTGCTCGTACACTTACTTTCTACCTAAAAAAGTATACCGTCGCCACCACGATGAAAATTAGCGCTATCCTCGCGAGTACTCTGTCTCTCGCCTCATCAGTCATGGCAGGCTATATCTCCTCCGGAATCAAGGGCCATCCAGACTACCAAACCACCCGTTGCTGCGAGAGCTGGTGTGATCTCTTGGTAATTGGGATGCCTTCCTATGGCCTGTGTGGTATGTTTCGTGTTTAAACAAGCCGGACGAGATGGGCGCAAAGCAGAAAATGTCCAGGTAAATATCGTTAACAACCCTACCACGGATTAGTCGCATCCTGTATCTGCAGCTCTGACCATCTGTCCTACAAATGTCGCAGCGGGGCCTTTAAAGAATTCTAAATTCTAGACGCCCAGAATTCTGTACCATCAATCGACATGTCTTTCAAAGAAGCATTGAGACAAACATACTCTCACAATTATGGAATCGATCATGAACCAGCTGATCTGGGAGATTGGACTTGGGCAAAGGGATGAAATGGAAACTTGTAGTCCGTTGGTACTTTGACTACTGATAGATTTAGCACCATAGCTACCATAAAAGCTACAAAGGGCAAGCTCTGTCGAGGCCGCCTGAATAAACATTACAACTCCTGCTCATGCAGTTATTTCCAATCTTACATCTCAATGAGCACCTTCAAAGTCCCGTGCTCCTGCGCGGCGGAAAAGGTCTCGTACGCCTTCTCAATCTCCTGGAACTTGAACTCTGTCGACACACCAGACGTCAGTAAAAGCCCTTTCAGCCAAGTATGAGTCAGTAATGAAATGGCTAAACTTACTATGCGTAATCAGCTTCCCAGGAAGCAACTTCTTGGCCTCAACCATCTTGAGCAGCATAGGCGTGGTGACAGTATCGACTAACCTAGTCGTGATACTGACGTTCTTGGCCCACAGCTCGTCCAAGTACAAGTCAGCCTTTCCACCATGAACACCCACGTTGGCCAACGTCCCGCCCACAGCCAACAGCTTCTGCGACAGCTCAAACGTGGCCGGGACACCCACAGCTTCAATAACCGTATCACAGCCCTTCCCGCCGGTCAAGTCCATAACCTGCTTGACGGCGTCCTCCACCCCTTTACTGTTATCCACCGTGTCGTGCGCCCCAAACTCCTTCGCAACCGCCAACCTCTTTGGATCCATATCCAACATGATGACCTGCGCAGGCGAGTAAAACTGCGCGGTGATCAAGGCCGCCAAGCCGACAGGACCAGCACCCACAATCGCGACAGTCGACCCAGGGCTCACCTTGCCGTTAATAACTCCGCATTCCAACCCAGTAGGAAAGATATCACTCAACGTGACAACCTCCCCTCCAGCTCCCTCAGGGACGGGATACAGACTGCAATCCGCATGCGGGATACGGACATACTCGGCCTGGGTCCCGTCAATGGTATTTCCCAGTGCCCAGCCTCCAGTCGTACAGTGCGAGTACATCCCACGGCGACAGTACTCGCACTTCGCGCATGACGAGATACAGCTGATGAGGACCTTGTCTCCTTTTTTGAACTGCGTGACCGAGGATCCTGCTTCATGCACGATACCCACTCCTTCGTGGCCAAGGATTCTTCCGGGCGTGCAGGTGGCTACATCGCCTTTGCGAATGTGCAGGTCTGTTCCGCAGATGGTGGTCTGCGTGAGCTTGATGATGGCGTCGGTGGGCGATGCGAGTTTGGGCATTGGTTTCTCCTGAAGAGATACCTGGCCGGTTTGTGTGTACACTAACGCCTTCATTGTTGCTGGGTTGCCGGTCAACGTTGAGTAGAAATGTTTGGTGTTGTGGAACGATGATAATTTGGAGTTGTATTTGAGATTGTAGGGTCTTGTTGTGGGTTGTTGCCTTGATGATGTTGATAAAGGTCTAACTGAAGAGCAAGCTGATGTTAATAACCGACTTGCTGTGTATAAACTGCTGAGAGGAAGTGAAGATACGCCCGCTGCTGTCGAGATGGCTAAGCAGAGGCGTGTTGATGTAGTTGTTGCTAGGTTCATTGTGATCTTACCGAATTTCTATTCCAAATGAACAAACGCAAAAACTGTGCTGGAGAGAGAGGATATGTTTATGTACGCATTCAAGGCACTTACTTTGTCTCAATCACTGCGGAATGCGGCGGTTAACGGCGATATTTCTAATCGTTGTCTTTGTTCGTATTGGTGGTTTGGGTGGTGTGATGTTGTCGAGACTCTCCACCTTGATCTCGATTGAGGTGCCGTGAGAGGTCGCCGAATCCATCATTTCTGGGGACAACACATGAGCCGACCATCACGCGTATATATACCCCGGATTCTGATGGCGTGGTTATTACCTAAATATGATACGTGCGCTGAAGCTGGGACGAGCGTTGTCTTGCAGAACATGAGCTGCAGCGACGATGGTCATTATGATCAGTTCAACATGTTGTTGTGTGATGCTCAGTACGAGTGCTCGCCCGGAGCTACAGTGGAGTGCTGCATGAACCAGTGCACAGCATCACCTCGGCAGGCACGCTGGGTTAGGGTTATATGTACCCGTCAGGGTTCCTGCAGCTAACGGTACCCACAGACATCAACTGAAACCCCACAAATGCAAGCAAGCATTTGATCTATATAGGAGCAAAGTTTTAGCGCTTTAAACATGAAAACCCATAAGCGTCAGTGGTTTAGTGGTAAAATCCATCGTTGCCATCGATGGGCCCCGCGTTCGATTCGCGGCTGACGCATTGCAAACCTTATTTTTGCCCTTCAAATGAAGAAAGTGCAGACCGATGATTCTTCTTTGCGATCTTTTTTTTTCCTCGTTCGCCAGCCCTGACAAGTTGAGAAATGGAGTGGTATATGAATGATAGACCTATTTACAACAAATAATACACATACAATATATCTCTTATAATCGCAAAGAAGCAGAAAAAGTACATATTACCTGAGAAGGTTAACACGCTGTAAAATTACATATAAAGGCGTATGACTGTTCTTGACGAGGTATATTTACTCTATTCTCAACACCTTTTCGCATAGAAGTTCACCCCTCAACATCTTTTCACAGACAAGTTCGCACCCCTTCTTTGGCCCCTCAATAAGCGGAAAATGTGGTCGCCCAACGATGGTAGAAATGCCAACAATGATACCCAGAGTTGATGCAAGGAACACCACAAAGTTCCTGAACGCCTCATGTTGGCCGGTGAACGCAAGAAAGAGCCGTGTAAAAAATCGTGCTGTTCTCGGCCAGGGCCTGCCTCCCAATGAGTTAGCCATCTCAAGACCATGATCTGGTAGGTATAGCGCACCATGCCCACCCCTTCGCTTTCTCTTGCCACAACCGCCAACGGGGTCTGACAACAGTCACCTGACCACTTTCCAAGTCCTCCACTGCGTCTTGCTGTTCCGAGGATGGAATTATGTTGGATCGGGCCGGGGAATCTGCGTGAGACTGCGATCGGCGATGAAGACGTGAAGCGATGGGCTCTAACTCGAATGTGCTGGATTGACCAATGTCGTCCGATTGCGGGATCATTTTTGTGTATTGTGTGCTTGACAGGAAGCGAAAAGCGTAGTTCTGAAGAAGAAGTCTTAAAGAGACGGAGATGTGATGACGAAGAATGCACACTCAGCCTGTGCCAGGACTCATGCCATGGAGCCCATCAGGTTGGCAGGCTTGACTCTTTGGGGCGGGCGGGGGAGGAACTTGAGAGACTTCATGCCATTCCCGCAGTCGATGAGCTGAATCCGCCTGGTGAGGAAGGTGGTCTGCTTGGGTTGCGAGTTCTTTTGCATGAGCATCTCCAGGTAGTCTGCAATGGACCTTCCCTCCGCGTTACGACGATTAATGTCCATGTCGGGCCCGAATAGCTTTTTAATATAGCGATGATATCTCCACGTGAACGACCTATGCTTGCATAGAGATTTCAGCAGCACAGACAACGGGGTATCTCCATCGGTATTGACTTCGCTGATGCTTGCGCCAGATGAAAGGAGCATGTCGATCATTCTCTCATTTGCGGGGCGCTGAACAGAGGGAATGGCAACGGCATCGTGGAGGTAACAACCGCCAACAGCCCCGGGGTCGTTCAGCAGAGGCTGTTTTTTAAGCATGATCTCAAGACACTCGCTCATGCCTTTAGTGATCACTTTATTGAGGATCCTCTGAGAAGGGCCAATCCCCGCTGTGTGATGGATGCTGGCGCCCCTGTCAAGAAGGGCTTCGAGAAACTGGTGAAACATACTGCTGTCGCTCCTTCCATGCCGCTCAATCAATGCCCCCAGAGGATTCCTGTAGTCACCGGAATCGACATGAACATCCGCCCCCGCTTCGAGAAGAGAGAATGCAAGGTCGAAATCCATGACCCTCAGAGCCAGATACAACAAGAGCCGCAGTTCGGAAGGCGGAATAGGAGGAAGGCCACGTCGCCAAAGCGCCCGTGCTCCGACAGTGTGGCTTCCTGCTAGGAGACCCGAGAACAGCCTAGAGTCTGATGTCGCTACGCCAGCTGTGTCGAGATCGAGGATAAATTCTGCTACCTTTTCCTGGTCATTGTCGTCAAAGCTGTGTGTGTATCCGAACATTGTAACCAACTCATCCCAATCAAATTCGGGTTCGTCGCGCAGGCAGCCACTGCGCACGAAAATCTCGCAGGCCTCGAGGTTCGCGCTCATAAAGGCCTCGCGCAACGGCGTGTAGCTATTGAGGTTTTTGACATTCAAAAGACTCCTTGCTTCCGGTCTGTTGAGAAGAATGCGAAGAATTTCGGTCTGCTCGCGCAGGTCCGTCTTTCGTGCCTGAAATACAACGTGGAGAACCGTGTTTCCATCTGCGTCCCTCTCATCAAGACGGGCCCCGCTTCTGAACAGTTCTCTGAGTATCGACGCGACAGGAGTGATATAAAGACCCGGCGTGTCGCTGCGCGGGTACTGTGACGGGCCAAGGATAGCCTGCATCACGGCGGTTCGACCAAGACCATTGCGTTGGTGGATGTCTGCACCGGCCTTGATAACGGCCCTCACGGCCGGGAGGTTGCGATTTTGCGTGGCCAACATCAGCGGTGTGTCCCCACTGCAGTCTTTTGCCTCGATGAGAGCGCCATGGGCCACGAGCTTCTCGATCGTCCTCATTCTGCGTGTCCCCATTTCTTCTTCCTCGAAGAACCTGCGTTTTGCACCCCACTCGGGGTGCTTGGCCGACAACATGCAGCACATGTGTAGCGGAGAAAGGCCTCCGCCAGTGTTGGTAGCAATGAAGCCATGGTGAGGATCAGCGCCAAGGTCCAACATTTTGTCGACTACTTCAAAGTTTCCAAGACGACAAGCTTCGCCGAGAGGGGTTATAGTTGTATACGGGATAAACATATTGATGTCAACATTGATGTCGGCGCCGCGTTCGAGCAAAAGAGGCACGGTCGAGTCCCATCGGCGCCTTGCGTAAGCGTGGTAGAAAGGCGTCAAGGTCTTGTCGTCTCGAACATCGACGTCGGTCTGTATACCCTGATCCAGGATATATCTGACAACGTCGACAAGACCCATGGCCGCAGCTTGGTGGAGTGCAGTGCTGGTGCAATTATTGCTTGTGTCCGCGTCGAGCTCCATCATGTAGGAGGCTCCACGAGACAGCAACAGCTTGGCGGTCTCTGAATGAGAGTGGCAGAGAGCAATGTGGAGGGCAGACCAGGAAGGGGGCTGTGCGTCTCGTTCGGGGCATTCGACAGAATTGAGGAGTCCATAGAGGCGCGAGCAGTCGCAAAGGGACTTGCAGGGCACGTTTAGGTTGGCTCCGTGGTCGAGGAGAATTTCAATAATGTCATTGTGACCCCCCCTCGCAGCAAGATGAATGGGGTTGAAGCGGCGTCTAACAGCAATCCCGTAGACTTCGTACATGTCTTCCTCGTCTTCCAGTTCGTCGAGGGTCGAAGAGTCGTCGTCAGCAAGATGGAGATTGTATGGGTGGTCATCCATCGACACATCGGAGACATCGCCGTCGGAGTCGTCGAAGGCATTGTGGCCCCAGGTATCGGAAGTGGAATTGCTCGAAGGGTGGTTCGTGGTGACCGTCGCGGCGTGGTCGGTGTCTTCGGTTTCGGGAGACCAGTCTCCCTCCATGTCGGTATCGCACTCATTGTCCGTGTCCCAGACCTCGGAGTCATTCTCGTGCAGAGCCAACTTGGTCGCCGCGCTCTTCTTCTTCCACTTTTGGAACGACATGTCACCAGCGAACTGGTGGTTGGGATCTGCGCCGGCCGCAAGCGCTTTTCTCAGTGTTGCCGCCACTCCGCAATGCGCGGCCCAGGCGAGCGGCCAAGCATCGCCCCGAGCACGCTTGTAGAGAATCGCATTCACGATACTATAAAATTTGCGCCCGACGAGGGCAAAAGCCGAGAGATCTTTTGGCGAATCGAGGTTATCGGCAACAAAGACAACGAGCTCGGCGGGGAGGGCCGAAAGGGACACGGAAGGGGCCATTGTTTCGGCTGGTCGCATGCGGGCCCGGGCCGGCCACGGGCGGTTGTGGAAGGTGGTACGGAGTACCAGGTGTTCAATCAGTTCAAAGGCAAGCGCGTGGGTGGTATCACAAAAAACAAGCTGAAGCAATAGAGTTGCAGACTGCGGCGCTGAAATGTCGCTCGCTTTCAAAGAAATGAAACAATCAATTAATAAGAATTCGAGGTTGGAATCTGAAAAAAGAAGAAACGCTTTGGGGGAAATGCGAGACGGGCAAGCTGTTGCTCATCTCAGCGGTCCCACTCCCACCCTGCGACAGTGCTTGGGCCTGCTGAAATTTGGCGGCATCGAGTCCTTGACCCTGCACTTATGCGGGCCGGTAGGGTTTGTGCATGACGATCCAGGGCTCCCTGGTTGAGCCAGACCTGCCCTACCAATCGCAGGGCTCGCCGTTCATAAATATTCTCCTTGTCCTTTTCCTCTTCCAGCTTGACACATTGAAATTTTTGGAGAACGGGGCGGTGAGGGTGGGCAGTAATTTAGATACGGATATTCAGGCTCAAATCGGAGAAGCGAGGGAATTCAGCGGGTGCACAGAATGCTTGTGCATCCTTCTGGAAGTTCTCTCCCCGCCCAAGCAACAGGTCCTTCAATTTCTTCCTACCGTCTAAACGACATGCCCTCGCATGCAGTCCTTTTGGCAAATATGTCTAGGGCAGGAATCCCGTATGGCAATATGCATTGCAATTCTGAGAGTCGATGAAGCAAAGCGTCTATGGACAACAAGCCGCGCGTCTCATGTCTCTTGGCACCAGTTGACCGGTCCATAGAGCCGTGCGAGGACCTCAAGTCTCATCGGAGGAACTTGGCGACCCGGTATGCCACGGGCTCCGAGGATCCGGGCTTTGCTATTTCTCCATTGGACTCACCAACTTCAAGTCATGCCCAGCTCCAATCTGTGTTTGGGGACTGGTAATCCTGTCCATGTTCTTATCCAAGATGGCGGTTGGAGCACCCGGTGCACCCTCCTCCTTAATCAGGTGGTGTTTATGGCGCAGGATTCCATACGAGCTCATGACGACGGAGATTACACCGGCTTGATTATGCCGTCATATCAGCCAGCCCCCTTGGGGGATAACAGGAGAGGCAAACAGTGCGGATTCGTTTTATCCACACTCTTTGAGGAAGAGCCCTTCGTCCTTGCGTGCGTGGATACCCGTCGGACCTGATCATGATGTTTGACACATCTCGAAAAATCACTGAATGCTTGACAGCGCTCAAATTCGTCCTTGTGGCAGCTTGCGATGGCAATGAGCCGAATATGCGGCTATGCGGCGCCGCTTTGGGAGATAAACCGCATCACAACTGTTCAGAGCTGCTCTTCGACAGTATCATAGAAGCATCTCACAACTTGCAATGCTGTTGGTTGAGTCTTGGTATTGTGAGATTGAACAACCTCAACTGGGCTCGTCGTGTCACTAAAATGAAGAGCCTCCTGTTGGCACCAAAACAATCTACCCAAAACCAACAATCACTAGGCAGGCACTTGCATGGTGGCGTGTCTGGGGGCCCTTCTCGCGACTCTCGCCGATTCCAATGGGCTGCAAGATCTTGGAACGGGTCGAAGAGAAGGCTTCTAGAAGCGTCTTTGCCGCGCTTGGGTCGACTGCGATGCAATCGCCATATGTAACGGCTAATGTCGCCGCCAAGGAGCGGACTGGGTGCGTGCCTCATCCCTAATCGACGTCTCTGAGATGGTCAACGAAAGCTGCCTAAGATCGCAAGCTCCCTCTTCATTGCAGCCTGTGAAAGTGAACTGCAAAATCTGGGGTTGGTTTTGTGTCCATGGAATCCCCTTGGGAGTCCGGAGATAATTCAAGGCATGGACGAGGTCGAGTGTTGTACCAAATCCGTACGTATGGGGCGTAGGGAAATGGTCTTCCCAAACAGCACGTCCTCAGTCCTCCCAGCCCCGGCGGTATCGACTTTGTGCGCCTTACAGACACATCTACCTGAGTTAGGCAGCGTTGGACAGCTGGAAGCAGGGCTACATTGTAGCTGCAAGGTCCCGACCCAGGCTGACATGACCAGTTCACAAAGTGCCATCACCAGATGTCATCATAGACGATGGCACCTCTTGCAGCCCAAGGAAGATGGAACAATCAAATGGACCAGGTATTTGGAAGGCACCCGTGGCCCTCGGAAGAACCGGCCGAGTTCTGAAACTGCTCAATGGTGCAGTCCTTTCCAACTAACACAATCTTGTTGGGCTCAAGATCCACTTCTTGAGGTCTTGTTTACAAAGACAAAAACAACATGTCCCGGCCGTCCTATATCGGTCCCGGGTTGCTGGGCCCAGGTACTTGAATGAGAAGCTTTGCACTTTGAGACTCACAGTGTACGTGAGTTGGGGGTTTGTTTTGCATTTCTCTTGTTTTTCATGTACAGGCCGTTGCCGTCATTATCTGCTTCTTCTAAAGTGTGCTGGAGTCGTTTCTTTTGTCATTGCTGGACCAAATGGTTCAGATATCCGAATGATAATCAACTATCATCCACATGGCATGGCATCCCCGTCTAGAGATGTCCTCAACCCTAGCGACGATATTCCAAGTCAGTTGACCTCTGGAGACCTCAAGCCTCGCGACCGTTCACTTCCCATTGGTGATCACACTACCACGATATCCTTATCTGCGTCCAAGGATGGCAGGAATCCATCAATGACGACCACCTTGATGGTGGATACAAAGACACACATGGCATCTTCAAGCATTGTCCAGCCAACCCAGGATCCCATTCCGACAGCTGAGGCGTCCACAAGCAACCCCTTTTCCGATTCATCCCGAAATGTTACAGCAGCGACAATCGGTGGATTTGTGGGGGCCTTTGTTCTGGTCCTTGTCACGGCGGGAGGCATATTTTTCTGGTTCCGAAGGCGAGCAAAGCGGAAAAGGGAATCCTACTCGCGGATTAGCCCATTGCCCTGGGACAGATCGCCGCTCTTCATGGTCCCTCCCAGCCACATCCAACATCATGAGAGCTACAGAGGAACGAGTGCGGCTTATTCGTTCGCCGACCCGCTGATGGAGACATCAACCAGCGTCCCGAGGCTGTTGCCCCCGCCTCGACCTCCGCCGCCAGCATCCCGACGGCAATCCTCCGGCCTGATACTACCACCACGTCCAGAACTGGAAGCTACAAGCATAGATGAGAAGGATCGGAGGCATTTCAATCTGCAGTTGAAAGACTCGTACCCCACACCTTTGTCCGAGTCTGAGGTATTCAGGCCAGACAGCGTGGCTCAACTAAACTATCAACACTACCAGCAACATGCCAGATTGGCTCTGTCACCCGCCCCAAAACCCAAGATTGTTCGCACAAACATTGATGGCATGTTTCCGGACTCGCCCACGCTGGCACCCAGCCCAGTCCAAGCCAGACATACACCAAAGAGCGTCACGCGGACATACCCTGAATCCCCAACTTCCATCTATTCTGTTCAGGATTCTTCCCAGCTCGAGCACGAGGAAGATGGAGAGTCTACCGGCTCCAAAGAGCATGGCGTTCCAAGTCCATACATTGCAAGACAAGTGCATCTTCACTCACCGACTTCAGCCCATACTGCAGCTCTTCCAAAAGAGTTTCACAAAAGCACGAGATATCTTTACCCTAGCATCCCATCAGCTCCTCGAGCGCCGCCATTGCCAAAGAAGGTCCATATGAGCACGGCCTATCTGTATGCTGCTGAGAACTCACGTACGCCAGTTCAGCCAAGCCGCCCACCTGAAGAAAAGAGAAACAGATTGAGGAAGCCAGCTCCGAGCTCTCCAGTTGCATTACAAATCTCGAAGCCACAAAGAGCACAAACACCGACAATACTGTCCAGGGGGGTGCGAGGGTCCACGCAGACTAATACACTTGCAATACCTACACAGCATATGCGGAAGGCAGCTAGTATGATGGATCTGCGGCAGAGGGCTGGGGCAGAGACGGTGACAGGTTTGCCGAGAAGCGCTACTTCCCAAATGGCCAGTTACGGAGTACCGCCGGGTGTCACGGAAAGCCGGCACCCGAGTCACTCTAATCAACGACCAAGCACCGTCGCCTTTGATTCAACCGTGACTGCGTTCCATTCCCAACACGAGACAAGAACAGCTCCGCAAGCTCCGCCTCGCCCGGGTCCCTTACGTCCGAGGAGAGTCACCTTTGAACCAACGATGAGCCCAGACTTTATGGTTGGGCATGCACAGTCACCAAGAGCGCCACAAGAAGGCACGGATTTTGGTCCTCCAGATCCGAAACACATGCACGTCAGTCGACGGCCCAGAACAGTTGCCTTTGAGCCAACAATAGAAAACTTTACGGTTGTGCGGCCCCAAATCTCTCGACCGCCACGGCACAACCTGGACCCTCCTCGACCCCAGTCTCTTGGGCCCAGGTCCAAGACGCTCATTCCAATTTCGGATTCAATCGAGCCAGATGAGGTTCCCAAGATCGATGTCCCTGTGGCGGCCAGAAGCCCAACGAGATTTCAATATCCAGGGTCCCCTCGCCTGACTCGCCGGTCGACATCGACCCTCCCAAATGGCACAAGTACATTGGTACCGCCTCGAAGCCGCGCCCTGCCTCACGGAAGTAGCAGCCTCAACCCAAACAGTCATATAATCAATAATTCTGTCAATCGTAATGTTAACAGTAATAACTTCACCTCAAACAACTTTAATGATGACTCCGGAGGGCTTTCAACGCTTGCTGAGTCCCCGACTTCCATCAATGTTCCACTCACAATAGACTCCAAGGATATACAGGACATAAAAAGCACAAAGTATCTATCTTCTGAATTTGGAGTCCCTCATGGTGGGCGGCGTGAAAGCCAGAGGGGCATGACTGCCAGCCCTACCATTGTGTCCCGGAGCACAGCGCACAGTTCATTTGTGGACATGCCCTCCAGGCTAAGCACCATCACGTCGGTCCCAGCTGTCGAGCACTTTGGTACCGCACAAAACACAGCCACGCTTGAGAATCCTGCATCTCGGCGGAGTCTTGCCGATCCTCTTCCTCCCCAGGAAACATCTCATCCTCCTCCAAAGCCAACCCTCAATACAAACTTGCAGAAAACGCCAGAACAACCAACGCGAGAGACACGTACTCCCAAAGGCACTACTGGTAACACATCTCCCAAAAGTCCAAGCTCGCCAAATACGTTCGGGACAGCCCTCGTAACCAGCACCCTCACCTACTCAACTAGCACCAGCAGCCGCACCAGCAGCAAGACTCAGACTGGAAGCAGCCACACCAATTCTTCAAGTTCCCGGCGCGGCGCGCATCATTCCATCCAGCCTCCACATCGCCTCATGACTCCGCTAAGTCGGGGAACCAACATCAGCCCTAGAATGGGTATGGGGGTGGGATTAGGCGCCGGTGGAGGATGGATATGAATATTTTTTGACCATCCGTCAATTCCTTCCTCGTTACCCGCTTTCTTCCGTCTCTTTCGAATTAGATCCGGCAAATGACGCCAGAATTTGAGGGCTCGCCGGCCTGCTCTTTCTACTTTCACTCTCTCTACCCGCCATATTCCTGTTTGGGATAGGCTCAGATCAGGCCTAACTTTGTTCAAAACCAACACGAACGCTAGAAGCGATACTTTCATTGGCGGAACCTAAGGTAACCTCATCACCACCGATTTATTTCCTTTGTTAGATAAAGAGCTTGGAGAGATTTATTACATGTACTCGGCAGGGTTCACTATTTCCCTGATTCAATTCACAAATGCCCCCCGGGTAGAGGGAGCTTGTTCATCGTCATCATCATCATCATCGTCGTCGTCGTCGTCGTCGTCAACAAAGATGCTCCAGTCGTCTTTTTGTATTTTTATTCTCTGGACCCTGTTCTATGTAGATAAACTTAGAGCATGGTTGGTATATTATACCCTAACATTCTATTGTTGCCTTTCTGAAGAAGAATATTCAGTGTATATCTCAGAGTTTTACAAGTAGACTTGCATTGCCTTTATTGGCATTGATGCGTGCCCAACATGAAAGTCCATTTGTACTTGAAGTGTAAGGACCTGATATCAGCTTAGGACTTCCGCAACGATGTCCCTGGGCAGTGGAGCAAGGTGTTGGTATAATGTACACGCACTTTTATCCTCCTATTCTTGTTCATAAACTTCATATTGAGTGATTTCATGTGGGGACAAAGCCATCTATATACCACTGAGCCGAACACGCCTTTCGGTGATTGCAGTCATCTTTTGGTCGTGTGGTTCAGTGGTTGAGCGGTTAGCTCCTTAAATTTCACTTTCTTTTCGAAGTCATTACTTGACGACTTGTTCATATAAAGGAGGTAGGTACATTGGGCAGCCAAGGTGGTGGGCGAATCGGTGCGGTGCACCGGTGTCTACTCCGGTCCCGGGCCTGGAAGGTGGGTCCGGCAGTTCACAGCCCGGTTCGAAAATCTCCGGACAAACCCCGGGGATCAATCGGGCGCTTCTCGGTTTAAGCCGATTTAGCGGGAAGGTACAACCGTACAAGACCCAATCATATCCCCCTTCTCTTCCCGCTACCGTACTCCAGATCACATATTCTGTCTTCTTGATCGACTCCCACGAGCCCTACGAACACGAAATTCACAAGCTTATTGTCTTCGCTCACGGATTGAGAGCCTTGGCACCTGGACAGATTCAGTTTGGTGCCTCTTGGCGATAAACAAGAGTTGAGGCTACCCAAGCGAGACTTGGCGGACTCAACGACAATCGATTCTTCTATTTTTGGCAGACTTTTGGGATCGATGGTCGTCTGGAAAGCACCCGAACGGCTCTTGAGATTGGAAAGAGCTGCAAAATTTTGAAGTCCCGACTTTCCAATTTCCCAACAGTCAAGTATCCCTTTCTCAAGCAACTCTACCAGCCCGGCCCACCGGACTTGACTGGCAAGCGACAGAACTTGAAGAGAGAGAGAGGGTTGGGCAAGGACGATGGACCACCATCTCATACATCAGTCTCGATCGCCCATGATCGGCCCGATATTGCTCCCCGATACCCGCCTCTTCAATAAACGGAAGCAAACAGGAGCAAACATTGCCAACTGTTCTGGCTACAAGATCACCCCAGATCCCGAGCTGACAAAAGAGAACGGAAGCTAATTGTCACTGATTAGGAATAGCTATTTGCCCTCCCAGCGTTGCAGCTCCAAGGTGGTATGGTGGTGATGGGTGACGACGGGTGGTTGGCTAATGGAGCCCCGAGGTGGCCTACCAATCCCGGATGACGACCTACCTTTGGCAGTTCGCGATATTTACAGGGTAGTATTACCCCTCTGCTTGCAGATATTTTCGACCTGGCCTTTTCGTCAACTCGTCCAAAATGTCAGCAGCCACAATCAGCCAGCCGTCTTGGCTTGCGGTCGAGAAGAAGATGGCCAAGGGGATCGGGAGGCATGTCGACCAATGGAGCCCATCTAGAGCGGCAAACTAACTCGAGAAGGAAAGCTTCGAGAATATCGTCCGCAGAATGTTCAACTATTGGCGATATTGAATTCCGGCGTGGCTTGAAAGGTTTGCAAGCAAACAAATCCATCACGCTTGAATAGAATTCCCGACTCCATGGCTCACCGCCCACGGAAACATGGACGATACAGATGTTGCTACTTGAACAAAAGCCTTGATTCCATATCATATGTTCTCAGATCTGCCTCCAGGCTCAACTACAAATCTGGGAACGTAGGAGGCTTGCCGGTTTGATCATCATCAAAGCTCAGCTTTGGTTGAAAGTCTCCCGTGCTGACAGGGGATCTCAAGAGGATGATCGTCAAAAAGGGCAAGCTATCGGATCATTACCAAATTACAATCGATAACTGGGGTTGCAGAAACAAGCTTTTTGATTGAAGCTAGGGTTTTCTGAGGGCCCAGACGCTCAGATCACAACCACTCAGGATGTTTGCTTCAAGTTGTCAAATGCTTCTCGTGGCCTTGTCACATCTTGCCCTCTTGGTTGTCCTGTTTGCCTCGGAGGAGTGGGCCCTCACGGTTACCTGCCTAGTTTGGACCCGCGAGCTAAAAATGACTGCATTTATTGACGGCTACGATCAACGTGGTGGCTTTCGGGTGGCAGGGGTTGTTCCGGCTGGAGGTGCCAACTGCCAAAGCGGATTTTATACACAATGGACATGGGATTGAGAAAAAGTCCTGTTCGTCTGGTCAGTTCACAACCTTGCCATTCCACGCTCTTGGATCGATTTAACTTGCCGCTGTTCATATCAAAGACAAGACCAGTTGAAGGGATGACAGGTTGTCAGCAGAACTCTTCACTCGCTGCTCACCATTTGACTGCCGCCAACAGAGTCGGATAAAATGATGGTTGCAACAATGCAGGAAAGGCCGGACATATTCGTTTCGTCGACTTGACTTCCTACCTGCACGACTGTGGCGTTGGTAGCAGCTTCCAGCGTTGTACCACCGCACTGGCACAGTAAATGCTTTGGGTAAGTCCAACGGTTGATGCACCGTCCAAATACACGGCTCTCACTGCCACGGTCCATCCGCCGGAGTGCATCTGAATGGTCCGTTCTCTATGCACTCGACACGTTCATATCCACTCGGGAAGCAACATGGAGGACATGAGAAAGCCAGGACGATATCTGGGGGCGATAACTGCGAGTAAGATGAGCTTTGAAGGTTCTTTTCTTCGATATTGATTTGAGAAACGGGAAACCACCTAGGTTAATTGGAATGTCACTCGGCTGCTTAGGACCCCTTACACCGAAGGCAGATGCACCCCAGGCCTCGAACTTGGTACCTTTACTTGTTCGGTGAGGTGCATTTTCCACACGGTCCTGGTCCGGATGGATTGGATCCCGAAGTAGTTATATCCACGGGTCCATTCCCATATTTATTTTGCCTATCGTTGTTATGACCGGACTGGCAATTGCAGGGATCTCAACTTGCAAGCTTGCATCCTCTTACGTTGACGAACGAATGAGCAGGGTGTGGCCGATTAAATAAGACTCCTGTCCGCCCTACGGTTGTTCAAGATATATTTCAGATCGTGTTGTCTAAGTTGTCGTTCAGTGCCGGAACATTTCCCATCTCTGTCCCGCACATTGTCTTGCTTGAGCGGGTCCCGTTGACCGGTGTTCCATTCCGATTCCCGAGCTTCCTCGCACCTTCCTCCCCGGCCACTGGAGCAAGTTGAGCTTGCTCTCCGACAAATCGCGAACGACAGTGGTATTTGGGTCTGATCAACGGTTGGTCCATCCGACCTGCTACCGGCGAAGCTCAAGCCCCACCTTCCCCGGGGCACCAGAGTTTCGTGGGAGGTTACTCCCTGGACAGCGACCGGATCCCACCGAGGGCAGCTGCTTTGGGAGCAACTCCTCGACGAGACAGACCTTTCTCTCTCCTTCTTTCCGTTCAGGATAACGGAACCTCGACACCATAATAATCGAGCAGGTCACGATGCACGCTTCTCCTCGCGATGCTGGCGACTCTGGCGAGCTCACTCCTCCGTTGAAGGACGAGTTCAGCATCACGAATTTGCCCATCGATCCCGACGCGAATCTTTCCGATGCCGAAAAAGCTGAGATTGTATGTACGACCTTGTGCAGAACAAGATTCTTCCTTTTCCCCTCCCCTCCCCGAACTCCCGAAACTTCTCACATGACTCTGCCCTTTGGCCAATACAACATCTGACAGCCGCGATTTTTGTTCAAAACCCACAGGACCGTAAGCTTGTGCGCCGACTGGATATCATCTTGATACCATGGCTATGCTTGCTCTATCTCATGGCCTTCCTCGACCGCACTAACATCGGAAATGCCAAAATCGCACATCTCATGGATGATGTGCACATGTCCACGTCGCAGTACAACCTGACACTCACCATCTTCTTCATCTCGTACTCTGCCTTTGAGGCGATTGCCAATGTGTTGATGAAGCGCTTCCGACCCTCCGTTTTCCTGCCGATCACCATGTGAGTACCCGAATTATTGTCGTCAATATTTACGTCTTGGCGCTCCGGAAGGGGCAATCGCCAAGGTACAGTGGCTGATCAGCTGACCGGTGTCTCTCCTTTCTCTCTCTCCAGGATTCTCTGGGGCTTCTGCATGTTTGGCATGGGCTTTGTCAACAACTGGAGCGGTCTGATGGCCGCGCGTTTCTTCCTCGGTGTGACAGAGGCCGGCTTGTTTCCAGGCGTCAACTACTACATATCGTGCTGGTACCGCCGCGATGAGGTCGCCATCCGTGCTGTGAGTGCCCCCTTTTGCCACCGTGCGCCGTGTCTCCCATCTCAAACATGCCTCTGGCATTGTGTCGCCATGTTTGTCTGACTCGTGGTCGCTTGTCTCACAGGCAATCTTTTTTTCGGCAGCCGCCCTGTCGGGCTCCTTCGGGGGTCTCCTTGCTGCCGCTATCCAGAGGATGGACGGTACAGGTGGCTACGCTGGATGGCGCTGGATCTTTATTATCGAAGGCATCATGACCATTGTCATCGCCATCGCATCCTTCTGGATGGTCCACGACTTCCCAGATGAGGCTAGGTTCCTCAACGAAGACGATCGAAACCGCGTCCTACGACGTCTCAAGTTGGACAGGCAGAGCAGTGCGGAGCATGAAGACTTCAAGATGGCCTACGTCTATGAGGCATTCAAGGATTGGAAAACCTATGTCAGCATGATCATCTACATGGGTCCCCTGATGCCGCTGTACAGCATCAGTCTGTTCTTACCCACCATCATCTCCAACTTGAGCTTTACGGACAAGAGCCAGATCATCCGAAATCAGCTGCTTAGCGTTCCTCCATATGCTGGCGCGACCATCGTCACGGTGGCTGTTGGCTTCATCAGCGACCGACACAAGCAACGGGGCATATACAACATGATATTGGCTCCAATAGGGATCGCCGGCTTCATCATGCTTATCGCTTCGACCAACCCGGTGGTCCAGTACGCAGGAACATTCTTGGGAGTCATCGGGATCTATGCGTCTATCCCCGTCACCATTGCCTGGATCGCAAACAATATCGAGGGCGTCTACAAGCGTGGCATCGTCATCGGTCTGATGATTGGATGGGGTAATCTGAATGGCATTGTCTCGAGCAATATGTGGTCCGATGCTCCCCGGTTCATCTCGGGTCACGCAACAATCATTGCCTACCTGGGTGTCTGTCTGTTTGGCGGCAGTGTATTGTTCCACATCCTCCTTAGTAGGGAGAATGCGGCTCGCAAGGCTGGCAAGCGGGACTATCTGATTGAGGGCAAGTCGACGTCTGAGATTCATGTTCTTGGCGATAAGCACCCTGATTTTTTGTATACTCTCTGATCTAGGGGCTTTTCATGGTGTTGAGGTGGACTGTTGTTGGATGTCAGTTTCGAATTTCCAGATTTGCTTAAGAATATTCCAGGTTGAAGGCTTGTGTATCTGGTCATGACCAAGACTTGGGAACTAGAGTTTGCTTGATACATTATGACAAGATACCCATTGATGCATATCCTTTACCTGCTCCGTCAAGTTAGATCTTAGCTCAGATTATCGTCTTTGATAGACTTGCTATGAATGTTTTATTCTCCATCGGTGAGTGATCTGAAGCTGAAACTAGCAATAATTAATAGGAAGGAAGCATGGCACTTTGGCAAATTCAATGTCCACAAGGGGCTTGATTACTGTGCCTCGAAACTAGTTGACCTTAGGCTACATGCTCCGTGACCGGGATGTTTCTTGTTCCCCGTACTTTCAACCATGGGTAATGAAGGATCTGCTTCGCCTCATGGATACATGTAGAATTCAGACGGCCCTGACCCAGCCGCCCATCGAGTTGGATCAGACCACGGCAGTTGGTTTTGAGGGACTCCCCATTCTTTGAGTCTTCGAGTACGGTATTGTCATGCTCTTTTAATATAGTGGTAATGCCGGCGGTGGCTGTTGTATTTGACAAGTTGACCTTTCAGGGTTGTTTCTTCGATTTTTGTCTTGGTGAGATGGACAGTCCTGTGACATCTACAGTTTATTCAAGCAGCGGTCAAGATTTGGGAAGGCCGCTTGAGGTGGTCTCTGCCACGCTGTTAAACTCCGGAGTACAGCGGAAGAAAATGGGCAAAGGGCCGGCTGTTCTCTCGTGGAAGGTCAAGCTCGGGAGCTCGCCGTATGGCTGTAATGGGAGTGACTGCGATTTGACGTGGCTGGAAAAGAAAACTTAAATCAACAGTGGCGCTAGACACCAGCGCCAGATGCGAGCGACTGCCGGGCGCGATGCGAGATGTCAAATATATTAAAGTCCGATAATAGTATGCTAACGATCAACAGAGTAAAGATCTTCATTCTCGGGTCCAACACGTCTCATATACGTGTAAAGTGAACGAAAATAGCAGGTGAAGGCGTCACAACATGTAAGAGGTTCTGAGGTGTGTTAAAGGTAAATATCTGAAGCCAAGAGAGCCTCAAGGATGTGAGAAAAGGGGTCCGAGTGGTAGTGGCGTGGAGTGGGCGTCCCAAAGGATGCGATTTGGAATCAGAAACAAGCCCAAGGCGCTACAATGACGGTCTAGAACGCTGGAACATACTGGCGTTGATGAAAACACATGCTTTAATTAGCAGGCATATAAGATCCGGTGCTATTTACCCAACTCTTCAGTCACTGGTAGTGCTTGGGTTTTGTCCTATCATCTGGAAAATAAGCTTGGATCAATCTTCGACTCGGTTCATCAGGCTCGCTCATTGGTTCGGGTGGGCGATCATGGCCCCCAACGACTGTTATAAGGACTTGGAACTTGGAAGCACTGATATACAGCAAAGGCGTGGCAAAGGGTGCTGCGTTATTCTAAGAATGGAAACATGGCCAGGTGAGCCTAGAAGGCTTGTCCGCGACGGATAATAACGTCTACTGCCGATTTCCTCATCAGAATAGTTGGTGAAGTGAATAAGAGAATTGGCAAAACCATAAAGACTGAAGAAACGGGAAGAAAGCAACCAACTTGCGACATCGTCCTGGCAAATACCCGCTACCCGGTAACAACGTAGCATAGCTCCCGAACGGACCAGTTTGTTGGCCTGGTGTCCTTGCACAGAAGCTTGCCTCGTTAATATCAAGTTCGGTTCGAAATGGCGCTCACTTCAAAAGAGTTACCACACTGATTGTCTATGCGCTGCACAGGGAGCAAGGTAAAACAAGAGAGACTGAGCCTGAGCCTGAGCGAGCCAAAGGCTGAGAAACGCTCTTATTATAGATCCGCACCACACAAGAACATGACCAACACATGCAGACTGGATAGAAGATGGTGTGTGGCGCGCCGCTCAGACCAGATCCCAGGCGTTTGGGACTACACGGACCCCGATTTGGCTTTTAATATTCATGTTGCTGATCCTGTATCTGTAGGTGTTGTTGACATTATTTGATCAGAAATGTAGCCAAGATCAATTTCTGATCTCTGGCTTGATTCCTAATGGTCGTGGGACTTTCGTAGTGGTAAGACGATGCCAAGCAGCGCCGCCGCTCCGGCCCCGGGACCGGTGAATGGTGGACTCTCCGTAGCTCCTTCCCGCTCGGGGACTGACAGGCTATCTCTGTTCTTAACCACCTCACCGGCCGTTCCTCCCCTGTGGAGCCTTCAGCGGAATCCCAGGCCCAGACTCTATTGGAAAGTGGGAAGGAAGCAATTACTTCGTGGATCTGGCAGGCAGGCCGTAGAAGCCCAGCTCACTTATCGGACCACATGGTCGGGGAACCTTGGAAGCGATGCGGCTGTTTCCATCCATTCTCAGCCAGGCCGTCCTTGGAAATTCCCGAATCGACAGCGGTGGCCCTCCCAGAGTCCCAATGCACTTTGGGATCACGAAAGCTCTGCAGTTGGCTCAATTGTTTCCAATTTGATCCGCATTGGCTGTTGCCGCCAACAATCAACATTCAGACCTATTTATCAACATCACTGGCGATCTTGTCACCCTACCGGTCTATCCATATCTGGTCGACAGCAGAGAATAACAACACATTTCTCCACATTCACAGTCCAAAAGCAGAGCACAGTGGACAGGATCGGCCCTTCACACCCACTCCAGCGTTTCTCTCGGCTTTTGCTAGGTGCGGGAGAGGCAAATCACTATAGGGTAGATATTATAAACAGCTGTCTCCCAGACGGGCAACCAACCACTGTTGATGATCGCTTGGTTGTCCAATCACAGGCCCCCTTCCAGTCCGACCCCAGCACAAGCATGCAAGGAGCATACCGTCCAACAGCTGCCCGTTGATAGGCCTAGCCCTCCTCGTCAACTTCAATGGTTCCCAAATCATGACATTCAGGATGACTTGCAGCTCGTCGTCGTCCAGCTTGCGCCGTTGCGGTGAGCTATTCTTTTCTGTCCCAAATCTCACTCCCATTCAATCTCATAACTCATTCGTCACCGATAGTTGTGTATGACCCACCACTGCTGTTTGGTACTTTTCTCAAGGCTCCCCCACCAGTCCCGTCGCCCCGTTCTTTCATCCCAATTGCTATGCTTGCGCCACACAGAATCGTAGATGGCTGACGGCGTGCTGCCCGACAGAAAGCCATCAAGCTTTCTTCCCCTCCATGTCGCGTAATTATCAACCAAGCCCGCGCTTTGGTACTTCGGCGCCAATTCCCCAGTTTGAACCCCTTATCCGTGCAATATTTCCATCCTTCGGACGCGGACTCAATCGTCAGTTCCCCGTCCCAACCACGGCCCGCGACTTCAAAGGGTTAAAGTTTGTGGCTTGTTCAGACTGGTTTGTGTGCTTTGGGGTGCGAATCCGGTACCAAGGACAGGACAGCTGAGCAGTGAGCACCCTTCTTAACCAGGTATGTTTCTAGCAAGTCCTCTACCATGTCTCCTTTGTTTGGCTTCTTGTTTGCGTCTCTAACAACTGGGGGTTTCCTCTAAAGCGCCGCGTATCTTCCTTTTCGAACGACCTTAAATTCGGCTGTTGTCTACTCTATCCCCTCGTCCTCCCGCCACCTCTGATGGCTTGTGTTGGTAGCTGGACCAGTTGGTGAAGCTGCCCCACTGCGCCGACGAGGGACCTCAATCGTCGTTTCCCTTTTGCTTGATGCTTCATGCCATCATTTTGGTTGTTAGACCTCGACAGAAAACTCTTGAATCACCACCATGGGGAAGAGCACAGTTTTCCAGGATGACCAAATCCAGACGCTGGTCATCCTAGAAAGGACCGGAGGATCACTCTCTTTGTTCGCGGTTGTGCTGATCTTCATTGCCTACGGAATGTTTGATCGACTTCGGACCTTGCCCAATACCTTTATCGTCTTCGCCTCCATCGCCAACATGTTTGCTTCGATCGCCAGCATCATTGCCTACGACGGCGTGGTCCTTGGTCAAACGAGCTCGCTTTGCCAGGCTCAGGGGTTCTTATTCCATCTGTAAGGCAGTCGATCGTCTTCTCTACTTTTGAGGTTTGAATGCTTACAGTCGTCGGTTCTAGTTTCGTTCAGTCAGATCCTTGGTGGTCCTTGGCAATGGCGGTGAATGTGTTGTTGGTCTTCTTCAAAGGGGCCAACCCCCATACCATAAAGAAATGGGGATGGCTTTACTGCCTAATTTGCTATGGGGGCCCCTTTGTTATCGCCATGGTCTGTTTGTTGCTTAGAGAGCCCAACAAGACAGTTGTATACGGTAGTGCCGGTGTGAGTCCATCCTGGAACCCTGTCGAGATATTTGACGCCTGTCAACTGACAAGATTATTCAGCTCTGGTGTTGGGTAAGCAACGATTGGAACAACCTCAGGATCTATACCTACTACATGCTCATTTGGATTTGCATCTTGACGTCTCTATTGATCTACCTTGGTATTGGAATCTACGTCTTTCGCGCTCGGAACAGGCTGAAGCAACTTTCGGGAAATGGAAACATGCGAGGGACGTTTGAGCACCCGGCTTTGAGCCAAGAGAATGAAGAGCAGAAGGACAACAACAGGGTAGGTGCTCTCTTAAGTAATGAAATCGATACATTTCACAGAGGCTGACATATTTTAGAGCTCTGGGGCATCCACCTGTGAATGGCCCTTGAGAAGCGACTCTGCGGGTGCCGTTCTGTCACCAACAAGTCTGAATCACGACGAGATTTCCCGTCCCGAGCAGATACTCTCTCCGCCATATAGCCCTGACCCGACTCGCTCACCATTGCCACCACGCTACCAAACGCTCGAGTCCCGCGAGCCTTTCAGTCCCCGTCTCCCAGTGAGCCCGCACTCAGCCAAAAGAGGCATGCGCAGGGTAATCAGCCGATTCGCCATCGAGGATCCCGTGAAGCGAGCCTACCTCCGAACTGCCGTCTTGTTTGCCCTCTCGGTGGTGGTGACATGGATCCCCAGCAGCATCAACCGGATTCGAGGCCTCATCTACCCGGACTCACCATATCCATACAATGTTGCTACAGCAGCCGTGCTCCCGCTGCAAGGGCTATGGAACGGGATAATCTTCTTTGTTACGAGCTGGAAGAATCTGCGGATCAGTATTCGGGATATGATGACGCCTGGGAAGGGGGTTGTCGAGCTCACTGATCAACCGTCGAGGACGATCAAAGTTACCTATGACATTTGGAGGGATACAGAGGCAGGGGATGGTGATGCCCTTGGGCTGCGGAGTACACGGCGTGAGAGCTGGGACTTTGTAGACCAGGGGCAGGATAGTGTGAGCGAGCATGGGATTACAGAGGTGACAAGTAACATAACGGCGAACAACAGGAACGGTCATGGATAGATTGGCTAGAGAGTATTAAAGCGGCGTTATTTTGTATTGAAGTTGTTTGAATATGGGGGGAGTTTTGGAGTTTAGATTGATACCCCGGCCGGTTAGGTACTGTTATAGTTGCATCGAGATAAATAAAAGAGGCACCTAATATACAAGCACCAGTCCTCTCATATAAAGGCACTACTCTTGTTGGAATAAATGCCTTGACTGGCTAGAATAAATGCCTTGACTGGCTAGAATAAATGCCTTGACTAGCTGGAATAAATGCCTTGACTAGCTCGAATAAATACCTCCAGTCTAGAAAGTCAAATTGGACTGGTGTCTGTATATTAGACGCCAAAAATACTCGTTACTAAAAGAGAGTCCTTTTTTCTTTCCCGACATCTATCTGACTGGAAACATGAATGGTCGGTGGACTCTGTTAACAGCAAAAAGCATCACTCACCTTCATCGAGCTCTCATCAATATTACTCATATCTAGATGTGCTAGGTCACTATCATGATCAGCTTAGGTACTTACTTAATTCTCCTCAATTTCAGGTTTCCGTAGGTATATATTCAAACTACCTCTTAGTCACCCATTAGGACACCCCGAGTGATTCGCAGCGCCCAGTATCACCTCCCAATGCGGCCGAAAAACATCTTCTGCCTTGGGCTTCTCCAGCCACAGCACCTTTTTGATCCGTGGCAGGATATCTTCTTCCCAGGTTAGATTATCCCCGCCGCTGATATCTGCTGCTTGTAGTACTAACAGCGAGGAGGCATTCTCTATCCCCCTGTCAACAAACCATTGATAATGTGGTGTCCCGGTTGCTGCTACCAGGCCGATGGCTATGAGCCATGTGTCCAGGGGGTCTCGTAATATTCGTCTTGTGGTGTATTGGTTTGTGTGATGATTTTGGTTGCTTGTTTCTGATGCGGTGGCTTCTTCTACCTCTGCAAGGGACTCGGTGTGGAGCTGCTTTAGATGCTCCATGAATCTCCCCATTATTGTGTTTAGGATCACGTGGTGAGAGTAATATGTTGGTCCTTGAGTGATGAACATGTATATCGTCATGGCGTAACGGATGCATTCTGATATCGGTGATGGGTCGGGTGTGTGAGATTGGGCGAATGATGTGGATGGCGGTGTTCCGATGGTTGGTGACTGTGCTGACGCTTCATTGCGGCGTTCGGGTATGTTGTTAATGTTGGCCGTCGGATCTGTGTGTAACAGTAAGAGGCGGTGTACGACATGACATGTCAGATCGTGAAGTAGGGTGTTTGAAATGTGGCCCGTCCGGGCTCGATAACAGACGTTGTGAAGTCGGATGAAGATTTGTCTGACTTGAGGGTCGATGCTCTCAACATCCATGTGACTGACTCCGAATATTTGCGGCAGTTCTTGTTGGTGTATCGCTGTCGTAAAGTCTAGCTGCCACTCTGGTGGAGGTGGAATCCCGTTCCCATTACCAAAGTCGTCCTGGGCATCAAACTGGGGTTTTCCCATGATGAGCATTGCGACCCTAGGATGGTGAAGTGTGAGTGGTGGGTGATCTTGTGAAGCCGAAGCATGAAACTCGGGATTCGCCTACCAGCTGACCATCCTCGCGGTCAAGGGACTGGTTTGTCTGACCGCACTGATGCCCCCTCTCATGTTGACAAGCCTCTTCAGCCCGTCGACATGCATTTCGGCGACATGGCCATTTCCTTTCCCGAACTATGACATGTGTCAACAAGACGCATTGGTGTTATCAGTGGTCAAGTGTTGCTTACCTCTATGGCAGCCAAGGTGACGATCGAGTTCAGAGTTCCGTCCTGAACAGCCAAGACTGGATCTTGTACTTTGCGTCGAACGAGGGCCACCGAGTCAGCCATGAGCATCTGTGAGGTGTGAAAGCCCTTTTGGGCTATCAACTCGGCGTCCAGACATGCTGTCTGCAGGGAAACATGAAATAGTGCTGGATCTCCGAGGGCCAAGGGCCACCATGATATGAGGAAGGGGTTGGATGTCCGGGTGAGGTCGAGTGGGTAGTATTGAAATGATATCTTGTTTAGGACTAGCTTCAAGTCAGTAATATGATACAGCCCATGACAGAATGGGTCTCGTACAGGCATGTATAAGTCGTTGTACCTGAGCCCGGGGAAGGCGAGTCTTGGGGTATGAATCGAAGGGGTCGGGAGAGGAGGCAAAGTTGAGGTCGTACAGGCTACCGATCTCCGGATCTGGGGCTCTGTTTGAGGCCGAAAGGGCCGTAGTGGAATCCCAAGCACCGGGAGGCGACTGAGAACCAGTCAGGGGTTCGTTGGCGTATTGACACGGGACCCGGCGTTTGATGCAGCGAGAACAGCGCGGGGTCCGTAAATCGCAACTGTGTTTGGATTTGGCACATGCAGCACAGGACCGCCGCAGAGTCTGTCGCATTGTAAAGTAAGAGGATCCGGTTTGCTGGTTCAGTTGGTTCTTCAAGGAATACAATGCTTTTGTTTAGTGTGGCATCATTTCAGACGAATTGTTAGTGAGTGTGCGGACAAAGATTGTAGAAAGAAGGGACCAAAGGCGGAGTGGATTGAAACCGCTGCCATTTGGTGGATTTCATCTGATGACACACTTGCTGTGAGTGATGAACGGTTGAACCGAAAAGCAGGAACCTCCACGCCAATTCTGACTTGTTGCCGAAGTGCTAAGCACATCTCGCGTGCGACCTTGGGCTAGACCTAAATAGGACTAGTCGCCGCAACTAGGTCTGGTTCTGATTGGCTGTCATCCATGACGCACTTTGAGATCTCGGATCTTGGCAACTGCGAGCTCGAACTCACGGAGACTAGTCCCGATTGGGCGCCGTATCAACGGCCCCTATTCGGAGTCTTCGGAGCCATACATCGGGCATATCATGTCGCAGATTTCATATCAAAAGTTTCGGACTTGTATATATGGGAATATGGCGACCAGAGATTCTTTCCTGCCAGATCGTCCACAGATCTCGTGGCAGTTGTTTCTCGTACAGTAACATCATGATTGCTGACAACTCATCCTCTGCCTCCGGTTGGCTGCCGCAAATATCATCAACACCGACACAATCATGGTTCTTTTTGCAAGAGTCTCTGCCGACTTTGGTATCTGGATGGTCAATATGGCAGTATGTCGTGACATTTTTGCTCGGTTTGATGGTATATGACCAAGTCATGTACCTCCAACAAAAGGGCTCCATCGCCGGTCCTCGGTTCAAGATACCTCTCGTTGGCCCCTTTGCGCAAGCACTCGATCCAAAGTGGGAGGGCTATCTGAAGCAATGGGCAAGCGGGCCGCTGAGCTGTGTTTCCATCTTTCACAAGTAGGTTTGCTGGTCATTATCAGATTGAGTCTCTACTCCAGACGACTTGCTCCTTAGTGGCACACTAACAATTTCGCTTTCCCTCAGATTCGTTGTCCTTGCATCCGACCGAGATATCGCCCACAAGGTGTTCAAGTCACCTGCCTACGCCGAGCCATGCATTGTTCCCATCGCAAGAGACGTCATGGGCCACAATGCCTGGGTATTCCTCCAAGGAAAAGCCCACGTTGAGTACCGTCGAGGCTTGACTCCCTTGTTCACAACCAAAGCGCTGGCAACTTACCTGCCGGTGCAAGAGCGTGTACTAAACGACTACTTTGACAAGTTCGTCGCAGCCAGCGCAGCCAACCGAGGCAAGCCCATGGCCTTCATGTCCCTCTTCCGCGAGATCAACTGCGCAATCTCGTGCCGCACCTTCTTTGGCGATTACATCTCCCAAGACGCCGTCAAGAAGATTGCCGATGACTTTTACCTCGCCACCGCCGCGCTGGAGCTCGTCAACGTGCCCTTTTCCACCTACATCCCCTACACCAAGACATGGCTCGGCATCCGCACCGCCCGTGCCGTCAACGCCGAGTTCGCCAGGTGTGCCGCCATCTGCAAAGCCAACATGAAGAAAGGCGTTCAACCAGCTTCTGTCGTCGATTACTGGGTCTTGCACATGATGGAATCTGAAAAGTACCGCGCCAGAATTGCAGCCGGGGAAATCAACGTTGAGAAGCCTTCCAACTTGATTCGCTCATTCACCGACGAAGAGATAGGCAACACGCTCTTCACCTTCTTGTTCGCCTCGCAAGACGCCTCAAGCAGCGCTACGACCTGGCTCTTTCAAACTCTTGCCCAGCGGCCCGACGTCCTTTCCAAGCTACGAGCCGAGAACCTGTCCGCCAGAGATGGTGACAGAAACAAGCCATTCGACCTCGAGATGATCGAAACTAAACTTCCATACACTAATGCAGTCGTCAAAGAACTCCTCCGCCACAGACCACCCGTCATCTTCGTACCCTACCTAGCAACCAAGAACTTCCCCGTCACACCGACATATACCGTCCCCAAAGGGTCAATGATCATCCCATCATGCTACCCAGCTTTACACGACCCAGAGGTCTACCCCAACCCAGACATGTTTGACCCAGACAGATGGATCACAGGCGACGCCGAGTCCAAGACCAAGAACTGGCTTGTTTTCGGTGCCGGGCCCCATGATTGTCTTGCCAGACGCTATGTCCCGCTTACTCTGGCGGGCATGATTGGCAAGGCCTCTTTGGAACTGGACTGGGTGCATCATCCGACGCCCGAGTCTGACAAGATTCGTGTTTTTGCGACCTTGTTTCCCATGGTGAGTTTTACTTTTGTCTTTGTATGAGGTTTTCCTCCTGCTGACCATGACTTTGAATGACATGGCAGGATGGTGCACAACTGGTATTTACGAAACGTCCCTAAAACAACGGCATGGAGTCTTGCTCGATCAGCACTAAACCAACTTGAACGGAAAAATAAAGGAAGTTCAGATGAAGGACGCGGGGTATATAATTCAATCAATCAGACAATCTTCCAACCAATTCGGAAACTCCCCTGAAAAGTCTGATAGCCTGCAGCTTGCCTACGTAGCTCAGCTAGGGAGCGTTCTCGACTTGGCCACTAGAACTAGGTGGGCGGATGAAAGGGAAGCCTGCGGGCAAATCCGAGCAGCTCTAGCGTAGGTAGAAGGAGGGGTCATCCTTTCGAAACGGGTTGGGAACGGAAGAAAAGTAGTGATTTACTTTTTTTTCTTTTTAATCTTTAATCATTATTCGTTATTATTTCTTCATGTTCTTGGACAGGCAGGGACTACCCAGCATTAATAGATGCCTTGACTGGGCTAGAAGGTAGAGAAATCCAGTCGCGCAATCACTGAATGAGAATGCAAGCGGGCAGCTATAATTCCGTCGAGACAGGATGGTAATTACTGAACTAAGCAGTGAAGACAAAAAGTCGGTCATATCACCTATATTGGTCTACGTTTGTTAAAGACCTGTCTCACTGGACCTTCCCGTCATCAGAAATTACTTCTATCCACATTGAGCCACTCCCGTCGCTTATATCGCACTCCAAGTCTTCCCAGTCATCTTCGCTACCCATATCGATTCTGTTGCTTGCATACCGAAACAAACCCGAGTTGTCAACTGCGACTAGACCCTTCTCCACCACGACTCGTTCCTTCCCGCCGCCGCTCTTTGTCTGCTTCTTCCGTCCCAGCCGGTACCTGACCACATACCCCGGCTCCTCCTGCCTCAATCTCACAATGTCATCCATGCAAATCTGCTGGTGTGGCTCGGCCATTCGTTCTTCTGCGAGTTTGCTGCTTTCTTCAATCTCCATCCGGACCGCTTCCACCAGATGATCATGCTCTGCGATCAATTCGACGCCGTGGAGAACAGCCTCCTTGCTCCAAATATTGTACCGTGTGGCTTTCATCTTGCGGTGACGATCCTCACAGTAGTCACAGCCATAAGCGTAACAGACGCGTCCTTTTGCCTTGGCGGCGGCATCTAATGCAGTGAGGTAATGTGGTTTGAGTTGCCACTTGCGGTTTGTCTTTTGCAGAGATTCAATCTTTTTTCTGTTCTTCTCGTTTGTCTTGGCCGGGCCGACTGAAACCGTCTGAGAGGTGGGACCTTGATGATGGGATACGTTGGTCCTGCTAACCCTCTTCCTCTCAGCTTTCCTCTTTTGCATAATCTTTACCATGGTTTTCTTCAAATTGGGAGGCCGGCGGCCACGGAATCCACCGTCATTGCCGTCGGGTGTTTTGCCACGAGCCAGCATACGTTCTCGACGTTCCTGTTCTCTTTGTTCCCGCCACATAGACTCACGATATGCGGTGGCCTCGGCTTCCCAAGCTGATATCCTTCGAAGTTTCTTTAGGCGCCATGGGAAAGGTTTGCGGGGATGTTTTCCCTTGGGGTTCCCGTCTTCACGGAACGGAATTCGACCTTGGATACAGCGACTGGATATGAGGCGCTCGATCTGCTCTTGGTGGTTGTCAGATTCGTGACTGGTAGCTCGGCCTTCTGAGAACAAATGGTGGACGTCAGAGAGGGTTTCCTCTGGGTTGTGTGGTTGAGTTTGGTGAGCCATGTCGTCGTGGGAGTACGGAAGCATATGGTCTTTCTTGATACATGTAGACATACGAGCGCATCTGCTACGTCTTATACCCATCACATCCACGGCCAGGTCAAATACACAGAGGCCACTGATGTGTATTCATGAGACTAATGATGAGTATTAATCCTGATTTTAGTCACCGGAACGGTAGAGAACCGTATCGGGACAAGGCTCAAGAATTGAGGACGGCTAGGCCAACATGGGGCACGCCAAGTAAAACTACAGATGTATACAACACAGCCACAGCAGAACCGAGTTCAACTTGGCGAAGAAATGATGAGGCGAGAAGGACCTGGTACCTAAATCCAGTATTCGTGACATGAGAAAACAACTCATCCGGCGACTTGTCGCAAAGACCATCAACGACAATGACACCTTTTTACTCGTGTGGAGGATCCTCGTATCACTGGATCGGCCTTCTCAATAAAGAGATAATTATAGGCGCCTAATATACAGGCACCACTACTCTCATATACAGGTACTAGTCCAATTTAACTTTCTAGATTAGACATATTTATTTGAACTAGTTAAGGTATTTATTAAAACTAGTTAAAGCATTTATTCAAGGTAGTCAAGGTATTTATTTAAGCTAGTTAAAGTACGTTACTTATTTAAGCCAATTAAGGTATTTATTCGAACTAGTTAAGGTATTTATTCTAGTCTAGACTATCTAGTTAAAGCCTCTATTCTAGTTAGTTAAGGTATTTATTCTATTTAGTTAAGGTGTCTATTCTAGTCTAGTTAAGGTATTTATTCTAATAAGAGTAGTACTTATATATAAGAAGACTGGTACTTATATATGAGAGGACTAGTACTTGTATATTAGGGGCCTAAATATGGGCTGAACTGGATACCTTTGACTATCCCTACCGTATCTACTAGGAAAGGAGAAAAATGGTCTAGAGCCAAGATAGGCTTAGCTTCTGGCCGAAGGAGGTTAAGTGTACGGGAAGGGTTGGCCTGCTCGGTTCCTCACCCGCAAATTCCTGTGACCACTAGGCCTCCTTGGCTCTAGACCAATTTTCTCCTTTCCTAGTACATACGGTATTGGGTGATGGGTCATTTCTCCTCATTTCTCCACCAACTGGCACAGGGCCAGCGACAGGTTACATCAATCGTTGGTTCGAAATGACGAGTCTGGAAGAGGACCCTTTCTGCCTCATGTTAAGCCGAATCACTCAATCAAATCGCCACCATGACCCAGCTCCTTTCTCCAGAGTTCTTCAAGGCCGCCTATGACGGGCTGGAAAATGACCTCGAAAGGAGGTCACAAGACAACGAAATATGCAAATATTGTACCGAGAAAGATATCGCCTCCATTTTCAAGCCAAACCCCAACGGGCCATCTATCAGTGAGATTAAAAAACCGCATGGACGACTCAACGACCTACCAGCCCGCAAGCAATGCCCATTCTGTCGAGTTATATGCCACTTGATGGAAAGGGGGGCAGGCGACAACTGCTGCGGAGACTGTCGGTCTTGCTACTCGCCTAAGGAGAGCCCCGACGTGGATATCGACCTCAGAATCTGCCCGCAACCACATCGCAGAGTCGGAGCTGTTGCGGTTCTCAACATCCCTGATGATCGTTACTGTAACTACCATATTGCCCATGGAGACTTGCACTTTGTTCATCCCACACAGGCCGACCACTTCCGTATTCGAGAATGGATCACCACCTGCGACTCATCCCATGCCTCGTGCACGGAGCATATCAGGGCACCCGACAGTCTATTTGGTCATGGCAAGTTTGCATTGCGGCTGATCGACGTCGAGCTTCGAATGATTGTCAAGTCTCTGCGTCCAGTCCGTTATATCACATTATCCTATGTTTGGGGCGCCTCGGCAAACCGCAAGTTCGAGATGATTCCCAATCCTTACCCAGAAAAGTCTCGCTACAGGCCGGGAATCGAGCCAGTGGACAGACAGATACCGGATATGATGTTTGGGCGGCTAAGTCGAACCTTTGAAGACCTCATTTGCTTTGCCAGACGCTTAGGGGAGAGATATATCTGGGTCGATGCCATCTGTATCCCCCAGGATGAGCCAGATATTCTTATCCACCAACTTGGGCTGATGGACCAGATCTACTTTCATGGCGTCTGCAACATTGTGTCGCTGACGTCGGGCGTGGAAGACGGCCTTCCCGGCACAAGCTCTGCCTCCCCGCGGAACACAAGTCAGCTTGTTGAGCAGTTCCCAGATGGATCGAGAATCGCGACTCCGCTCTGGGAGTTGTATCCTCTCATACAGTACGCGCCATGGATAACCCGTGGCTGGACACTTCAGGAACATCTCCTCGCCAAGCGGTCCATCTTCTTTGCCCCGAACGAAGCCATCTTTGTCTGCAAGCAGATGTCGGCCAAGGAGAGCTGGAGATATCCTCGCACCGCAGCCGATGTTGAGCCTAATGACAAAGCAGAGCGGTGGTACGAATATAACACGCCGCTTCCATCAGGGCCGTGTGTTGATCCTACAGGCCCAGACCTCACGAGTACCTTGTCGACCATTGTGCACATGTACACCAGCCGACAGCTCACCTATGCGAGCGACAAATACCGTGCTTTCCAAGGCCTAGAAGCTCGCCTCTCGGAGACATATGGCGTGAAATTCTTACACGGGCACCCTCTGTCCAGTGCACACTTGGGCCCGTCTCTCCTCTGGGGCCGTGTTGACTTTCGCGACGGGAACCAACTTCAACAACCGGAATCTGCTCCAATCAACGAAAGCGACTATCCGTCATGGTCCTGGCTGGGACACCCTTCAGCAGTGACATACAAATACTGGGGTCCCTGGGCTGACTATCCCGATTTTCCCACTCACGGGCCTTTAAACCTCCCAACAACAGAGTTACAAATAGAATCAGTCTCGACGACGACGAGGAAATGGTATTCTCTTCCAGACCCAGACCCAAGCCCCAAGCCCAGCATACTACTTTCCAACATGGAGGGCGGCAATGGTAACTACCCCCTCCTCCCTAGGATCCTCAAAATCAAGGCCCTGTCTTTAGACGTGAACCCAACAGAATGGCCACTATCTCAAAGAAGAAACCTTCCCAACGCCATGTCCCTCTGGGATAACAAATCATTCCTTACCCCCGGACGAGGACAAATAACATTCAACTTGGTCGTCGTCCCAGATGATTTACCCCCAGGAAGAGACCCCAGCCGTGCATTCTGCCAGCCAAGTTCCACCACTACTTCTTTCAAGAATCGCATTCGACTCATCCACGTGGGGGGAAACAGCGATGATGATCTCAAGCCCAAGATGCCCCTCCTTCTCAGACGAGGAGAGCCAGCGAGACAGGTACCACCAATACCATCTGCGAACGGAGAGACGGAATTCTCCAGGCTAATCGATTGGGTTGAGCCAGACTATACTGCGCGGAACAATTACTTTGGCGTAGAGCCCGATGTTTGTCTGCTGATTGTTGAGGCGGTGAATGATTCTACGGTGGTGGTCAGAAGACTGGGAATAGCTTTTGTAAGGACCATGGACTTTTTGGTTGCCGGGGCTGAGGTTAGAGAAGTGCTTTTGGGGTGAATTGGGTACTCAAAAATAAATATTTGCGCAAGCTCGAGAGAAATTACTACTCTTTTTTTCTTTCTATATTGTTAGTCTTGTTTTGGTGGATATACCGCATACTTTCGTTCAATTCATATTACGCTAAGGCTTAATAGGGCTTAGTCGCCAGTCCGTTGCAACTCCCTGTCATCGTATAATACACGAGAGGTCGTCAGGGCAAGCCTTCTTTGACCTCCCTCGGCTGCCAGTGTTCAGGAACGGAAGCCATCCAGATCCAGGGTGTGGCAGTGGCTGAATCCTTCCCGGTGTCGTCTGAACCAAAAACAACCTACCCGATTCTCGTGTTCGTTGCAAGTTAAACTAGTAGCGTGGTAATGAACTCCGCTACCGAGTTAACTATATATAATGTAGTATCGACGCGTAATCGTCCACCTTCCGAATTAGTCTAGGTACCTTACTATCTTGTGTGACCCAACAGCCAACGACCCGTACACTACTCGTGGCAAAAATAGCCCAGGAGAAGTACACTACCTCAGAATCATCGAAATAAAAAGCTTGTTTCGACCTGCACCTACGACACCGTTGCTAGACGTCAACCCCGGGGGCGACATTGGATCTTGAGCATATCTCTTGGCGCATCACTTTTTCTGCCTTTTTTTTGTTAAGAATTACTGGCGAAAACACGGCTGTAGAGGCCAGCTTGTCTCGTTAACCGTCCACGATGAAGCCATGGGCTCGAGGACGACGATTCTGGAACCTCTACACGCAGCTGGGGCTCCGGCTATCCATACTTTTGGCATATATCATTGCCCTTTCGGTGCTCTTGCGCGGCTCCGCGACACTGGGCGCCACATATATACTGAGCTACTCTATGGTGATTCAGCCCCGATGTACTTGTTCCGAGTTATTTGTTTGGCCTGGATTTGATCTAACCGTGACGTCCTTAGCTTGCCGTCTCGATTGTCTACAACGGCGGTCACGTTTGGAGATTGTACCATCTTCTCGCCGTTGAGAGGAGGCCAGGCCAGAGTAAAGAGGACGTGGGCTGTGTAATCTGTCTCGAGGTCGCAGCTGTCATTGCCACGAGCCTGGTTGGGTTTGGAATCCTCCTGGTTGACACGGGCAACTGGGATCTCACTGGATGCGGTACCCCGGAATGTGAAGAGAGGAGAGAAGTATACCGAGCACAGGCGGAATATGCGTTTTACGCTGCTTGTTGCTTGTGGGCTGTAGCGTGAGTCTCGATATATTGTCCAGGGCGGTCAAACGTAAGGATGAGAAAAAGGCTAACCACTGACTGACTTTCCAACTAGTGGACTTCACTTCTTCTCAATCGTTTTTGTTTCAATACAATGCTGCGTGAACAAGGGCCTCGACCGGCCACAACCTGCCGTCAACGCAGCTCGGCGACGGCGTGCCGGGAATAACCTCTCATATCCTCCTGATAACGAACAAAACCGTGCAGAGGAGGACGATGGTCATGAACTTCCAGCTTATCGACCTCCTGAATCCACTACCAGTATTGTGGCGTCAAGACTCTCGGACGAACCTCCTGCATACATCGAAAGGCCATCTTCTCCAGAGACCACAGGACCTGCAGCGGAGCAAGCATCCAATCCTCACACAAGATGAAATCTGTACCAGATAACGAGTCATTTGCATAATGGAGTGTGGTTAGATAACTTAGATTCGGTTTAATAATAATGTTTAATTGACACCGGGACCTGTTTCTCGTTTTTGCGGCCCCGTGCGGTTTGGTACTGTCGTCCAAGTGAGCAATGACATTAGGAATTGCTTGTCACGCGCCTTGATTGTTTCGTCCCATCATACTCACGATACCCCTTTTGAGCAAGTCAACGACTGACTGTCGGTCCCACTGCGGGCGGCATTTCCATCAACGAGTCCTGCCAGGTCTCACGGTTCAGCATCTCTCTCCAGTCTTTCGCTCACTCAACTCTTCTTTTGAGCTCTGTGATCAAGCAGCCCACCGATTGCCAACTTTTGATACGAACTATCAAGACTTTGCCAAACGTACCTTGGACACCATTCTTCAAGATGATTCTCGAATATCTACTTTCCTTGCTGTTCTCCAAACAAGTGGACTCCTCCGTCGCGGACCAAGAGGCGCAGAACCAAGGCGATCAGGCTGCTGTGGTCCAGAATGGTCCCTTTTTTCAGAGAGTTCTTGGCTTTTTCTCGTTCTGGGTAAGTAAACACGACACTTTCCAACATTCCGCAGCACTAACAAACGAAAACTATCAAAGCAAACCTTGCAGTGGTAAAAACTAGTCCATGTCGCCTTACGGTTCCCATCAGACCCCCCGAGTTGCATGCACATCTCGTTCCAAGATCGGTCTCTTTCATCACCAAGTTCGGACGGCGTCACACTTCCCCCTTAACGACATTGGAATGACAGCTCGCGACATGAGCCACTGCCTCGCACAGTTTGGCGGCATACACCGAAGTCTAGGGTATTCAACGTTTGGCTGGCACAAATTGCACGTACTTGCTTCATTTGCTAGGTAGTGTATGGAATCAGAAATCAGGAACAGGCGACAAAAGTAGTAGTAGTAAGTAGCTTATTACCACCATCGTTTTTGAACCATTTCTTGGGGCAGGCAATATTGAGGTGTCCCTTTTGTCTTTCAACGAAATGGAATGATGTGGCAGTTATCAATAACGAAGGATAATCTTTCTGGATTCTTTGAGCTTGGTTTGGGAAGATGAATTCTGCTGCATGTACGACCTTTAAACTTTTCTTTTATTTCAAACTTTCAAACAAGAAATTCTCTTCCTCCAAGGCTCCAAACATAAAGAACACATCATTTTATCTAGTCTTGAACCAAGGCCTATTAGCTTCCTTTATATATCTTTGTCCATCCTTGGGTATTTAGAGAAGCCTCTCGTGTGTATCATTTAAGGGCTTAATAAACAGGCACTAGTCTTCTAATATATACGCACCATTCTTGAATTTCTTCTAGAATATATGTCTCAACTCTCTGGAATAAATACCTTAACTGGCTTAAATAAATACATTGACTTACTTGAATAAATGCCCTAACTACTGCTAATAAATACCTTGACGGGCTTGAAGAAATGCCTTGACTAGGCTGGAAAGTCAAATTAGACTGTGCCTGGAAAGTATATATGAATATAGTGGTGCCTGATTATTACGCCCCATCATTTATCACAAAAGGCATATGTAATCCATTTCAAACCCCATTCATCGGCCAAATGCATGTATATATTGAGTTTCGCTACAATTTCAGAATCTCCCTTTGACGACCAAATAGCAGGAGGCATTGGATTGCACCTGCTTCTGGTGTAAGTGAAAGTTGTCAACCGGCAACAGCTGCCGGCAAGCAGGCAACTGCAAGGTCGTCACATTAAAGTTAGTGGCGTGCAACGATTAGATAGGCGGCGTGTGGGGCGCTGAAAGATGAAAGCTCGTGGGCCGTGGCTGGCCGGAGAAAGCTTTCCAAACATTAAATAAATTTGTCAGACCTACCACCTCACTATCACCTCTTCAAGAACCGCACGAACCACACGAATTGAAACCGCAAACCCACACCTTCCGCACAAGTATTCCCTTCCGACGCCCAAGGCGGATTCACTAGTTTCATAATGACAACGCCTTCTCCCAACCCTTCCGGGTCCGACGCCGGGAAGGCACCACCAAAAGGAATCCTCAAGCGCCCCTCAGCACGGAGCAATCCCGCAAAAACCAAAGGCCTCGTCGACAAGCTCGCCGCCGAACAAGGAGAGCAGAACCAAACCCCCGACAGAAGATACAACACCCTCGCGTCGGCCACCCAACCCGCGCCGCCTCCCCCAAAAGGGATTCTCAAGCGCACCTCGTCGCAAAGCAACCCAGCCAAGACCAAAGCAGCCACCCAGCTCGCAATCGAACAACCTCCTGACCAAACCCAGACACAGCAACCCCGCCAATTCTCCATCCTCGAACAAGCAGTCCAACAAGCCGAGATCCTCCAGCGCCTAAAAGAATCAGGCGACATCCGCGACCCCGTCCCCCTAGAAGTCTTCGAGCGCCTCTCCCAATTTCCCACGATCCGCGGCCCCGGCATCTCGGCAGCAAATCCCTCCCCACAAGACGCCCAAGAATTCATATCCGCCGTCGAGAAATTCATCCCCTCCGAATACGACGATCTAATCGAAGAGCGGAATATCCTAGGAAACTGCGGGTACACGCTCTGCCCAAAGCCGCGACGAGATTTCAGCCAGGAATGGAAAATCGTCACTACAGGAATCGCGCGCTCCAAGGATCTAAACAAGTGGTGTTCCCAGAAATGCGCCGTTCGCGCGCTGTATATCAGGGTCCAGCTGGATAATCCCACCTATATCAGGAAAAGGGATTCACAAGCTGGGGGAGGCAAGGAGATTACTGTTGCCAAGATTGAGCTACGGGAAGAGGACAGCAAAAAGACGGGCGCAAATGGGCAAACGACGGCACCGTCTACCCCCGATGCAGGCTTCCTCACGCACTCTCACAAGGCCGCGCTAGCTGCTGAACGGATTGGTGGATCTGGGCCGACCATGTCAGAGAAACACTCTGCGGCTGCTGAAGCGGCTGCGAATCTGAGTCTCAATTTACCCATACGCACTCGACAGCAGCAAGTCGAGGTTACTATCCAAGAGAAAGATACCTCCGCGGCGGTTGTACAAGCCCCTGACCCGCGGAAAGCAGGCTCCGAAGATATGATAGAGGGTCACAAGATTAGCAAAAGGTTTGCGCCCAAGAAAAAGAGAGGCCAGGACGAGGAGGACGATGAAGAGGAAGATGACGATGAAGATATTTTCCCTACTTTACGTTTCTAGAGCTACATAGACATCTTGGACCGGCGAGAATGGTAGACTTTGACAGCTACGCAAGTGCATTTAGGTAGGATAGAGATGCTCTAGAATACACGCAGGAAATATTATCCTTTCTACGGAACCACGGGCAGGTGATGATTTTGAAGCAGGTCTTGGGTCACTCCGGCCAACGAAGTAACCCGAAAATGAAGGCTCTTCCCAGCATTCGAGACCCGAGACCAGCGACCTGCAGATATCACATAGCTGTCACAACGCATACGTACCTACCTGTCTTTGTTCAAAATCGACGTGCACTTTTTGTCAACCAGAGGTCTAGCACCTAGGTCAGTCACCGCGCAAGCAAAAAAAGAAACCACAACAAGACTCTGCCGCTCTGACAGAGGGACAGCACTTCTCCGTCAGAAGGACAAGAGTCCATCACAGAGGACAGAGGGAAAGGGATATTGGCAATCAAGCGTCATCTTCTCCCATTACAGGAGAAGAATCGGCGACACCTAAGTGGGCAAACCAGAGTCCGCATTTCTGCTGTGGAATCTATGATGCTCTCACTATAAAGACCCAATCCGGATGTGTGCGCGAGAGTTAAAGACGAACGCCTTGTCCCGCGAAAAACATGCAAAGACCTTTGTCATGCGTGTCGTCCATTTCCATCCCAAAGAAGCCATCCCAAATATACCATTTTTAGCAAGTGTCGTCGTCGTATCGTGAAACACCAACCAGCCCTTTTTAGATGTCCTGTCCAGCCGTGTCGCGTGAAGTTCTGGTCCTGCCCGATTATTGTTGGTCTTATTTTTGATTTGGATTACCGCCGCCGGGGTATCATTGTCGTCGTCGCCATGGCGTCGAGGACATTTAGTCGCGGCGGGGAGGGCGGTCACCGAAGCGACGGCCACGCTCGGGAGCCTGGGCCTGGGTAACGGGGACGACGTTGACGGGGATGGAGTCAAACTGTGATTGTCGGGTTGTTTAGTTTCTAGCTCGTCGCAAACATAGACAAGCAAATGTTTTCAACTAGGTTGGGAAGAACTTACGCCGAGGTGCTTGAGGAGGTCCTTGGTCTCGGTATCAACGTCGAGCTGGCCGCTCTCAGAGTTCTGGGCGAAGTCGAGAGCAGAGATCTCGGGGACGTATTGATCCTTGCGCTCACGCTCCTCTTCCTGGAGCTTGAAGGAGATACCACGGACGGGTCCACGCTGAATGCGCTTCATCAAGTGAGTGGTGTAGCCAGCAATCTGCAATGGAAGAAAAGACCACAAGTTAGAAATCAAAGCTTCAATGTCGACCACCCCACTGCGATGTTGGTGCACAAACCTTGTTGCGGAGGCGCTTGGAGGCAATGATGGCGATCTCATCGCAGATGCGCTTGTTGGTCTCGAAGTCGAGGGTGAGCTTGGGGTAGTACCGCTCAATGATGACCTTGGCGGACTTCTTGACAGTCTTTGTGCGAACGCGACCCATTTTGACGGCTTGGTGTGGTGCTGCGAGACGATTGACGCTGGATGGTTAGTTGGGAGATTCCAAAGAAAGAAAAACAGTCGTGAAGTCGTGAGCGTCCTGCACGTTCGTCTTTTTTTTGGGTGGTTGTGTGGGGTTGAATTTCGTTAGGGCTCACCACCCAACTGGGGGGAATGGCTGGAGCTGTGGCTGATTTCGTCCTTCTCCAAACTGTGGCTAACCATCCACGCAGAGGACCCACTTAAATCTGGTCGTTGTCGAAGAGTCACGTGCTTTCATCCGGGTTGCGCTGGGCACTATGTTCATTGTTCAGCCTCAAAAAGCGACCTGATATGCCATGTACTCTATTATGGTTGGTTATGCTACAGATCAACTAACTATTGTTACACAATGCGCTCTCCCAGGAGAGCAGTCCCAGCTAATGCGTCACTCGTACCGCAAGTATCTCCCCCTGTCAACAATTTAGTCCAAGGTCAGTAGCTTGGAAAAGTTGTTTACACCGTAGCTCTCAGCGCTCGACATTCTCGACTTGTAGACGTTCCGGATCCTCTCGGCTCCAGACAACCGCGCCGGCGGTTCATTCTTTTCTCCAAACACCTTGGCCTCTCCAACACTTTCCAGGGCCACTAATCGGCTTTGCTCGCTCTGAACGTCTTCAAAGACTGGCCTGACACGGCCAAACGAGTCAACAAAAGCGTACTTGGGGTGGACCCACAGCTTTGCACCGCCCTCAATGGTAGGATCGAACGACAGTAGTGAGTCCTTCGCGATGCTCTTCTGGTTTGCAGGCAGGTTCGAATGAGTATCACCGGATGGGTTCGTGGCGACAAAACCAGCAACACCAATCTTGCTAGTGCCTTGGATGCCCTTTGACTTAGGCCTGAGCACTCTGGCCTGGACCGGAGGATGTACGGCTTGTGGCCCATACACGGGGTGATTGTCGAGATACATGTTTGTCCGCAAATAGGAAATACCGGCCGAGGGATGCGAAGGCGGGGGGCCGTACTTCTCGTAGGGGTTTGGCGACGCCTTAATCTCAAGATGTTTCCTGTCCGTTGTGCCGTTGCTGCCAAAAAAGCTTTGGTTACCCCGCTGGAACGGGCTCAGAGCAAAGTCCGCAAAGTCAGGAGGCGCGACAGGTGCGAGGTCCAGGAACTCGCCAACTGTGTCGTAGAGTTCCTGATAATTACCGCTGCTTCGTAGTTCCTGCAGGTAGTCGGTAACTTGCTCATCGGTGATACTGGCGGTATCCACAACATCAGGGATTCGTTCTCCCCTCTCAAGCGCTGCTTTCTTTGCTGACTCTAGCCTCCGAGTCGCAATCTTTTCTTTCATAAAGGCGTGAAACTCGATGCGCCTTGGCTTGACTTGTTTTTCTACCCATTTGTTGAAATCGCCCAGTGACATTCCCGCCAGCCATGGACCTTCAAACTTCCATTTGGTGGCGATATCGGCGTTCCGACCAGTTGAGTCCTCATCGAAGACCGATCTCATAGGGATGTTCAGCCCTCTCCTCGCACGCCCGTCCTCTTGCGCCGCGGGATAGGAAAGGGGAAGCCGCAGTTCCTGGAACTTTTGAAGTGTGACGCCGTGGTCGGTAGCTGAGGAATAATCGGTAATCTGTTCGGCAGAGTCGATCGCCTTCACACGAACTATGGCCTGCCCCGATTTCGTCGTCTTTCCCAGGGGAAGAGGGCGCTTCAGGCCCCAGTCACCCACCTTCCGGGCTGACCCCAGGGTAGTGATGGCCTGATGGGTTGGGTAGTTTTTCGTCGCGGTGTCGGATCGCGGTGCCTCGGCTCCGACCGTTTTGCATGGAGGCAGCGGAGTAGGCATCGAGAACAGTCGTGAGGCACGGAGGAGCGCGCCTCCCGGCGACACACTCCTAGCAGTTGCCATCTGGACCGTCAGTGCTGCTGGTAGAATGTATTGTTGTCGACGGTTGGTGTGGGAATCAGTTCATTGCGAGGTTGAGCTCTCGGTGCTGTGCCAAAGAAAAATTGGAGCACGGGCATTCGGGTGCTGCATTGGCCAATCACCGAACGCGTTGCTGTATGCTTACGGGGCGCCAAGAATTCTGTTGCTCTCAGAGCGGTGGATACGGTAACAATGCGTATCGTACGGGTCAGGTACAAAACACCAGTTCCAGTTCATCAACTTGCGCTGTCACTAACGACCTGAAATATTCACATCATATTGGAAATCGCCGGTGCGGCACATTCAGGGTTCTCGCAAGTCAATTCCTACCCCACGGAGCGCATCGGTTGCCCACGATGGGTAATCCTGTCTATCTGGGTACAGACCGGCGAAGAACTCCTTTACAAATGCCGGAAACTTGTCGGCGATGATGGCGTCTCTAGCCTCTCTCATGAGATTCAACTGATACCACACATTGTGTATCGTAAGCAAATGGGCGGCCACCGTCTCCTTCGCGGCATTGTGGTGAACAAACGCCCGTGTAATTCCCATTGCTCCCTCTTGGTCCACTGGGCGACAGCAAGGGCATCCACAGCCGTCCTCGATGGGACCAAAGTCGGCCGCATACATCTCACGCTTCATGTTGAGGACCCCAACCTTGGTGATGGCATTTCCAAACCGAGCTGTTCGCGTCGGCCAGACGCAATCAAACATGTCAGCCCCAAGCGCGGTGCTCACAACTAGATCCTCCGGGTAACCGATGCCCATGACATAGCGAGGTTTTAGCTCTGGGAGGAGCTCTGTGCAGGTGGCCACGACTTTGCAAAAGTCGTCCTTGGCCTCACCGCCACTAAGACCTCCGATTGCGATGCCCGGAGTATCGCGAGCTACCATCTCGCGCGTGCACTCGCGGCGCATTTCTAGATCCAAACCGCCCTGTATGATACAGAACAAGTTCTGTCGATCCGGATTCTTGTGTGCGGCTATGCATCGGTCGAGCCAGCGCACGCTGCGCTCCATCGCTTCTCTCATTCTGACCTTGTCTGGGGAAGTTGTGACTAGCACGTCGTCAAGCTGCATCATGATGTCGGATCCGATCGAATTTTGGAGGCTCATTGAATGCTCTGGCGTAAGCAGCATGGGCGACCCGTCGTGTGGAGAAAGAAATCGCACGCCTTCTTCAGTGACGTTGGCTAACTTGAGAAGCGAGACCATCTGGAAGCTGGAAGGAAGTCAACAAATGGAGACCAAACGAATCGACCTCGCTAGCTGCGCAACTCACCCTCCGCTGTCTGTCAAGATATTGTGGTTCCATCCTTGCAGTTTATGGGCACCGCCAACTGCATCCAGAACCTCCTGTCCTGGTTTCAAGCCCAGGTGATAGGTGTTGTTGAGGCATAGTCGGCACCCCGTGCTCTCGAGCTGTTCAGGTGTTATGCCTTTCAGAGACGCCTGCGTCGCGACCGGCATGAACATGGGCAGATTGACAGGCCCATGGGGGAGGGTTAGAATGGAAGCACGCGCTCGAGTTGTCTGGACAGCTGCATCGTTAGCAAGGGGACAGGCCCAATCTTGCGCGCCGGACAAGATGGGTTGGCAGGTGACTAACAGAACATTTTGCGACGAGCTCAAAAGTGAGCGCTGCCGAGGACGCCGACATGGTGGAGGCCATCCTTCTCGCCACCCACATTCTCCGCGTCGCGGAAGGTAGAATGGCTGTTTTCCTGCCTTCGTGGGGTTATGGCTATCGATGGCGCCAAGGAACGATATGGTGTTGAAGCTGTTGGACAGAAAATTATCCAAACTGCGGGCAGATCACTGCATCGAATCCACAAAACCGGGACGACACTCCAGCCCAAAGACAAAGACGGGTAGCTGCAGGGGTTCCATTTTTAGCGTCCCCGCCGTTATCCCCGCTGCGGCGCTGTTACCTCGTTCCGAAGTCCCTGAAGCTGACAGCCGTCCGATCTGCCCCACTTCGGATCGGCTCCAGGAGTCCAGCCTGGTCCACAGTTAGAGCTTTGAACCATCATACGACTCAGATATTTTCTTCCGGAATACCGTCACACCACTCAAAGAGCGTCGAAAAGAGCCTGTTCAATTTAAAAATTTAATGGAACACCGTCTTCGGAGCGGCACAACACGGTTAGAGGCTGGAAGCTTAGCACTGCCCTGCCCAACAGAGCCAAGTCTTGTTTCACGTTCCGAAATTCTCCTCGTCCCGTCACTCCTTTTTAGTGTTCCCATATGCTTTACGCCACCAACTGTCAACTTGTCATCGATGAAGGGCCTCGGCCATGGACCTCGACCGGCTCTCCTTTTCCTGCTTTGAAGTTGGAAGTTGGGACGCACCCGACAACCAAGAACGCCAGATCATCTCATCTCGTCACTCGTCACCCGCTGTTTCGTGCTTGCTGCTGAAGTCTTGGTCATCTTGGCTCCGGCTTGGCCAGCACCCAGCTACCTGTAAAAACCTTGAAATAAGGCTGGCTCATGCCGTTCTGATTCGCTCCATGAATTAACCAAGAACAAGATCAAGACCTGAACTGACGTCGTCAAATTGATTGGGAAAAAACAGAGGCAGCCCGACGGCCAGGCAACCCTGCCCAGCATCCTGCGTAATATCACCGACTTAAGTGGCATAAGCCATAAGCTTCCCGGTCACTATTACATAAGGAAGTGCTCTTTTCACCTTGATCTTTTTACAAGGACCTGGCCAACCACTCTCGGGCCTCGCCCACAAAGGGGCACAAAATGGCAGGCTCGCTACCTTTGGGCCTCAATTTCTCCTGTTCCTTTTCCTTCACACACCAGAGGTAGTCAGCCTCCTCCCCTGTCCAGGTTCTTCCTCGTCCTTACCGAGCCCCGGACCCGTCCAGACCACGTTTTACCCCATTGCGGCGAGATCCCCACAATTCCTTTCTTTGACAGTTGTGACTTATAAGTCATAAGTCCACGGGACCCAGCATCTGACAGACGCTTCCTTGCTTCAACGTCCAGAAGTCACCTCTACTTGACCATCTTCATACTCCACAGCAGAGGGCCTCATCGTTCCATACCTCTCTTTCATACTCTTTCCTCCGTACTCAACCTCACACACCCATCCAAACCATGGTCGTCTCATCACAAGGGTTCCCCCTATTCAGCCTCCTCCCCGCCGAGCTGCGCGTCGAGATATGGAGACAAAGCTGCCGCGCCCGAGTAGTCGAAGTGCGGTACTCGTCCGAACAAGACCGATGCCTGACATCCACCAAGCCCCCCGTCATTCTCCAAGTATGCCAGGAATCTCGCCATGAAGGACAGAGGCTCTACATCCAGGCATTCGGCACCCAGGCCCATCCCCACGGCACGATACATTTCTCGCCGACGATGGACATCCTATACCTCCCCCGGTGTGGGAATATGGGCTATGGAGACACAGCCCGCGACTTTGGGCAGTATGTGCTTGACACGGTGGAACACGTCCACGCATTGGCTATCGATCATGTCAATCCCGTCATCAGACGGCCGTGGGAGACGTACAACAAGTTTTGCCTTTTGCGAACTTTCCCACATCTGCAGGAGGCGTTTCTTATTCTCGACTCGGGGTCACGTCCGTCTTCACCGCAGCAATCGTCCGAGGAAGGCCAAATCGCTGCTGCTGACTACAACGGCGGCGGTCAGATCGAGTTTGTGGATCCGAGAGGTGATCCGAGGGAAATCATGAGGCTGATGGACATGGTCAGAGAGTCGTTTTCGTACGAGGTTGGACAGACCCAATCGCCGTTGGACAAGGTCGAGGAGGAGTGGGAGGACGAACAGCAACAACAACATCACTCGGTCTGGGAACAGCCGTATCTTGCGCTTGTGCCCAAGACCAAGGTCCGAACTGGTGCACCGACAGCGCGGGCGAGGACGTGGTCGACGCAGCCGGCGTTTGTTGCATGCGTATGACGAAAATAGGGGTCCGATCATGGTGGTATTACACTACATACATATGCTGGGCGGCAGCTTGGTTTGCGTGCGCCGAGCTTGTGCCTGCTGCTTGGTTGCGGAGTGCAACGCAAGAGTAAAAGCTTTGGGGTCTGTCTGTTCGGATGGCGTTGTTTGTTGGGGACCGGACGATATCCATTGTGTTTGTTTGGTGTTTTTGAGTCACCGTTTTACAGTGACTTGGGCAAGGCGTTCATGGTACCCTTTAGTGGTATTCCCAGTGGCTTTACGGAGCATGATGCAACTTATCAAGGGATAATTAATAATGATAAATATTCTTAAAAGTTTTCTGGCGACCTTTCGGGTGCAGGATACATGATGGCCAATGAATATCGTAATTGTGTGTACTTACTACCACCATTTCCATTGTCCCTGCCATCACATCTAGTATTGTCATTTCCGAAATCCAATTACATTAGCCCATAAATCCAAGCCCGTCACCCGTACCCCCGTATATCATGTCCGTAAACTCATTATTTCCATCCTAGAAAGCCTAGAAAGGTATCCAACACGCCCGTATGATGAGAAAACACCAAAATAATTATTCTTACCTCGACATGGAGCTGTGCGGATCACAATAGACCAACACTAAAACTGCCAAAACACAACAGCAACAACACTCAACCCCAACAATCCGAGAACCCCCCACTGCGGCCGTTCCATGCCCAAACCGGCAACATTGGAATTCGGCCGAGGTGGCGGCGTCTGCGTAACGGTAACAACAATCGATGAAGAGGGACCGGCGGATTCACCATCCCCGAGGGCGCCGGGGGTACTAGTAGGCTTGGAAAAGCCACCGCTGCCAAAGGCACTCCCTAAACCGACTGCAGGTGGAGCAGTATTCGTGGCAACAGTGGCAGGTCCATCTCCAGTCTTGTCGGTGTTTTCGTTCGGGTTAGCGGTTGTGGGCGTAAGCGTCAGTTTGGGTTTGGTAGTTGTAGTAGTTACCGTTGGTCTTGGGCCTGGAGCAGGTTCCGTTGGCGTGGGTGGGAGTGCGTAGACGTCGCAGAATGTTTGGAAGACTTGTATCACTTATCGATTTGCAAATTGTCAGTATCTATCTGGCCGACTCATGAAAAAATGCGGAAAAGTAAAAAGCTTACCCTCGAGATCAGATGGAGCTGCCGTCTTGGCCCAGGGCTCACAACCGTCGGCCCAGTCTTGTACGTCGGTGTTGTATTTCCCCGTGTTGTCGTAGCTTTTGTCGTTGAACAACATCAATTAGTTTTGGGCAAAAGAAATTGGAACTGTTGGGGCAGTTTTGTCTTGTCTTACCAGAAACAGTCGGCCAGCTCGCTCACGGGAGCCGAAGCGAACCCAGGTATCGCTGACGAGCAAGCCTGGAAAACAATCGCAAGCGACGTACAAACCACTGGACCAGTCACCTCGGGAGGCGGAGGAGCAGTAGGCGTAGGCTCCGCTGGTGGAGGAGTCTCGGGCGGTGGCGGCGGTGACGGCGGTGTAGTGGTCGGCGTGGTCGGATCCGGGGGAGGCGGGGCCGGGTCGCCGAGATCTATGACAGGACAAGTCCCCGTCAAGTCACAGATATCGTACAGCGAGGTAGCAATCGAGAAGGCCTCGGTCAGCCCCGGCTCGCTGTAGGCGATGTAGGACGCACAGCTGAGGTAGATCTCGTCGAGCTCGACGCTGGAGTAGCAGCATAGACATTGCTGGATCGTCTCGACGGGCACGTCCAGGTCGAAGGATCCTGCGACGTAGCATGAGCTTGTTATAGCGTCGGCTGTGGCGCATGCCATTAGCCCGGCGTCGGTGGTTGTCGCCGCTGCTATTACGTTTGCGACGGCATGGTTGTTTATCCTGCCGCTGAGGAGGGAAGCGGCGCCGGTCCGGATATAGCTTTGGACGGCCAGGGCCAAGGCCGCCGTCAGATATCGTGGTGCCATGGTCCCCTTTTCCCCTTGCCTTTGTTCCGCTTCAAGAGTGCGCCGATATTCTGCCACTTGACGAGAAAGTTGGACGTTGGGCTTTATGTACAGTACTAATTAACAGTAGGGAGTGTGATCAACTGATCGAGGCTCCAGAGGCGGGGCCTCGAGCAGCTTTTATTGACATGGCGAGCTGGCAGTTACCCCCCACGACAGAATGTGTTCAGCTTCCTGCAAGCCCTTGTCACTTCGAGCTTGACGGATGTTCCCAAAGATGTGGTGCCATGCAGGCAGGCATATCAACGGGTGCCGGTCAGGTCGGGCACACTCCGATATCAACAACTTTGGCGACATGTTCACGGTGGCGGGGAAGCTAGCATGGGTGATATGCAGCCTCTTGACAGGGATCGTCAAGAGGTTGCAGGAGAGAAAGCAGCTTTCTCGATTCTCGGTGTCACAGAGAAGAAGGGACTTCTCCTCGCTCTTTAGATAGTACCCCTGAGTGGACGAAGTCGAGGATAATGACCATCCCATCGTCAGTTCATTCAATATCGACTCTGGCGCAAATCCAGTTCTTGATTCTAGAAACATGGAAAGGCGAAGCTGGGTGGAAATATCAGATAGCCAGCCTTGTGCAACATTGCATCGTGGACTGATTGCGGCTGAGACCACCACTGCAAGAGAACGCCCAAGGTGGTGGTGATTGGGCGCACCGGGACGCTCTCATGCTCATCCAGGGGTCCAGAGTCAATATTCTTGGCATCGATCGGCCCAGTTGGGACTGGGACGCAAGGGGGAGGAAAGATGACTTTTCACTCATCAGCGAACAATGGATGACAATGGCAACCACAGCAACAATACCGTAGCGACAAGCAGATGAAGTCAAATGAAGCTTCCGAAGTTCCGACATTGTGCCAGGAAGACCCCCGGGCCAAGACGGCTACAACAATAGTCAGAAACAAGGTTGGAGTGTACCCGCGGATAGCGAGTGTACAGCGTATAGTTGTACTTTTTAGGACAGGTGCTAGAAGGTACTGAATGGGCTCACCCCAGTTGACAGCTTCCGCAAGACAGGTGGCAGGACCCCTAGTGGGGGTGCCATCACGTGAATTGGTTTGGTTTGAGTGTTGAACAACCCCACTTCCTATGACGTTCCGGACTGACGCGTGACGCGACACCCCTGCCGGCTTTGTGTCCCTTTGTACCTGTAGCGGGTCAACAAGGTACCAGCTGCTCAGCAAAGAGCTCCATCGTGGAACATCTCATCACCCTCGATTGCCGAGGAGGAAAGCTGCATGTCAACACAACGCTTAAAACGGTGGTGAAGAGCACTCTTTTCTGCACGTAGGATGACTTGAGTGTCATGTCACATGTTATCTTCCTAAGCCGCTACCAGAGCTCTTGACAAACCACGTACCAACTCCGGCATCACTCTGTCCCTCCAAACCCACAACCCGCCGCCCTGGGTTCATCGCTGCGAAGATCCGAAAGGGGTCAGTTGCATGGCAGCACTGATCAACGTCTAGATGCCGATTGTCTTTAACCAACTTCCCATACTTGACTTCTGGATCTTGGATATTCGTCTGTTCTTTTCACTTCAACTTGGTGGCCTTGGACTGGTCCCACTTCAACCCCAGCTCGCAGCCAACGAGAACAAGAGCATCATATTCCATCCCAACTCCAACCTCGACCTGTAACTCGCTCACCTTGGACTTGACCTGCCAGTCTCTGGCTCCCATATTCAGCCATGGCGTCCTCACTCACCCCCAAGAAATCATCGGCGTCTTCGCCTTTCAAGGACAACGTCAACAGCAAAACCATTCCCAACATCGACACCGGCAAAAGCAATTACGAGAACGGGAATAGCAACGATAACGATCTCTCCCTTTTGAACTCACTCAATCATCTTTCTATTTCCTCGCCATCTCGACGCTCTCCTGGACCACAACCATCTAACAATACCTCGAGCCCGCACAGATCGGGCCCCGCCAGATCACCCAGCACACCACGACCAGGAAGCTCATTGCGTAGCCCGCTCAGCGGTGCATTTCCGACAAACTCTCGGTCAAGTACGCCCTCTTTACTCCGGAAAGCATCAATGAATTCCCTTCATTCGGTAAACGGTGGGGCATCATCCTCCCGCCGCCCAAGTGCCGGCAATCTGCTCTCACCCACCACATCGGCGTCAACCATTCCGAGGCTGCCATCCCCGGAACCACAATGGATCACCCCTGAATCTATAGCCACAACTCACTTCAAATCCGAACTAGACTCGTATCATGGTGGAATCCCAACCGGCAATGTCACTTCTAATACAGTCATCATTCTCAATGATGCCTGCTACGGCCATCGCTTCTCCCGTCCAGGGACCAACCGTACGAGCCTGAGCCAGATTGTTGAACGGCCTGAAAGGATCAAGGCATCAGTCATGGGTATTTCGGCCGCCTACGTCCGCCTGGGTGGCCGCCATCAGGACGGACGCTTCCCGATTCGCCAGTCCGAAGGACCGCTCCACCTACCTTCGGTTCCCTTTCGCATCCAAAAGACGACTCGCAAGGAGTCACTCATGTCGCCTTCGGTCACTAACGTACATGGCACTAAGTGGATGGCTGAGCTGATCCAGCTGTGCAATTCGGCTGCGGACAAGCTCGCCGTCCCGCCGACCACCAAAGAGTACGAGCTAGTGCGCGAGGATCCAGCCAGCGCCAAGCTTCACACCGGCGACCTCTATCTCTGTTCAGAATCCCTCAATGCGATTGAGGGCGCTCTGGGCGGGGTCTGTGAAGCCGTCGACACCGTCTTTGAGCCCCGGGGACCAACACAGGCCTTCGTCGCCATTCGACCTCCAGGTCATCATTGTTCAGACACGAGATCGTCCGGCTTCTGCTGGGTCAACAATGTCCACGTTGGCATCATGCACGGCAGTCTCAATCACGGTTTGACACATGCTGCTATCATCGATTTCGATCTCCATCATGGTGACGGCTCTCAGTCCATCGCATGTGATCACAACGCCAGTGTAAAGGGTCTAGACAAGCGCGCACCGCAATGGAAGAGGACATCCATCGGATACTTCAGCATCCATGACATCAACTCTTATCCTTGTGAAGAGGGCGATATAGACAACATCATCAATGCCAGTGTGTGCCTGGAGAATGCACATGGCCAGACCATATGGAATGTTCATCTCCAACCCTGGGACACTGAAGCCGACTTCTGGGCCCTCTACGAGTCCAGGTACTCTGTCATCCTTGAAAAGGCTCGCAGCTATCTTTGCACCCAGTCTGAACGCCTGCGAAAGTCGGGCATAAAACCGAACGGGGCCATCTTTCTCTCGGCCGGTTTCGACGCAAGCGAGTGGGAGAGTGCTGGAATGCAACGCCACAAGGTCCATGTTCCCACCGGATTCTACGCCAAGTTCACCAGTGATGTCGTCCGCATGGCATCTGAGGCAGACACGGGTGTCAATGGACGAATTATAAGTGTCCTCGAGGGCGGTTACAGCGACCGCGCACTCTGCTCGGGAGTAATGAGCCACATCTGTGGTCTTGCAGGCAGAGCTCCAGCGACTACAGCCCCAGAGACGAATGGTTTTGCCAATGAGGTAGCCCAAGATGCCCCTTCAGAATCAGATCCAATGGACATCGTCCAGTACGATTCGTCGTGGTGGTCGGAGCCACAGCTTGCCTCACTTGAGAAGGTTCCCGCGCCTCCTCCGGAACCAAGACAGGTGCGGAACATAACACCGCCAACTTACTCCTCGCCGACTCATGCCTCTGTCGCGAGGTCGGTGAACCCCCAGGCTTTGCGTCTGTCTTCGTCTGGGGTTGGCCGACCGAGCTCCGCTTTTGGCAGGGCTCCCACCCCGCCCCCTTCCGAGGTCCCCTGGACCGTAGCAACCCACGCCCTGACCAGATTGCTCGTACCGACCGGTCGTCAGACCGACAGCTGCACCGTTGAGGAACTGCGGTCCGAGGGCAAGAAAGTCCGCCGTGAGCGGCAGGTACTGACTCCACCAGAGGAGCGGCCGTCGACGAGAATGTCGCTCCGGGAGCGGAAGGCAAAGCCGGAGCCCGAGGACAAGGATGCCACCAAAGCCCGCAACAATCGGAGAAAGACGGTGGCGGGGACCGCGGTTCTCGCCACCCCAGGAAAGCCGGCAAGGCGACAAGCTGGTCGACGCCTTAGCGCGGCGTCGACCGTTGTGTTCGAAAGCCTGGACACCGCTGAGCCGCCAATCCTGCCTGGACCACTCCCAGGACCTCCAGCGGCCGAGATGACCGAAGAGTCTTCGGCAACCGTTGTCGTTGCGAATGGTAATCCCTTCCCCGTGCGAAAAGCAAGTGCAGTGGCCGAGAAAGACCCGATTCGCCGAGTTTCAGGAGCACCTAGGGCTGCGCCCAAGAGGCTTCCCAGTGCTCCTGGCAAACCTGCTCCCACGAAGCAGGGAAAGTCGGTCCCTGCAAGGGCGGCAACTCCCATCAGAAAAGCCCCCAGTCGTCCCCCCAGTCCCCCGAAAGCCCAACTGGTAAATAATGTGGACGGCGTGGCTAATGATACCAAGAAGACCAAGATCAGGCTGTTGACACCGGCAATGCGGGAAGCCCGAGAACGAGAGCGCGCCGCCAAGGGATATGCACCCACTAGCGGCTCGACGACGCCATCTCTCGAGCAGGAGCATTCGTTGTCGCTCCCAGATCAGCAACCGCCGGTCATCAAGCAAGAAAAGGTCAGCTTGACGCCTGCAAGCCCTCTGGCCAAGTTCCCGCCAGCCAGTCCCCAGCGGAGAATGGTCTCAAGTCCAGTCACACGTTCTCAGCGAAGTCCGGTTCGGAAACCTGAAGGCAGCCCGCCTCGTCGTCCCGCGTCCCCAGATTTGTTCGTCCAGTACCAGCCCGAGGGGCTAGAGTCCAGCACAATACCCACGCAGAACCAACATGCCCCTCTTCAGTGGATGCCTCCTAGTACCCCGACTCATGGATTTTCCACGCCGTCTCCGGCCACTGGCATGAGGAGAGAAGATCTACCCGTGTTTACGGCAACTTCGACAATACCTTTTTCTCCGACTGGCGGCTCGGCAAGACCCTTCTCTCCTCCCAGCGGTTCAGAGAATGCCAACGGGAGCGCGGTCAGCAACAGGATCAAGACATTGGAGGAACAGCTTTTTTCCATGAACATTCAGGAGACTGAGAAGTGAGGCCAGACGGCTGGTTGAGGGATGACTTGGAGGGCACATAATTTTCTCCATCTTTTGGCAATGTCGGATGCTGTAATAGACGGATCATTTGGTGGCATGTTGACTACGTTCTAGGGTTTGGTGTTTGGATCCTTGTCTCAACTTTTTCTTTTCTTTTCCTAACTGTGCATATTTTGGAGCTTTCAGGGTTGGCTGGGTCAGGATTTATGCCTTGAGTCCGGATGGGAAGCGTAGCGGACTTGATTTTGCTTTTCTTTGGTAGCCTTCAGACCTTGCTGGCTATAAATAAACTCGAGCGTGGATGAAGATTGGCGACTTTGCCTTTTCGTCCTTTTGCTCATTTGCTGTCACATACGTTTACTTTCGTTTCCTTGAGGGGCTGTGATATGACTAAATCGCTGAAGAACGCCGAACGTAATCATGTGTATTGTTCTCTGGATTGAATATCAAATTTGCACTACGTACACGCCATATAATATCCATGTCCATGGGGCTTCATGCCAATACGCTACCAAGGTACTGTACATAAAGACTGTCAAGTCATGTCAAGTCATTCATGCCAAAACCCAACCAACCATCCATCCTATTTTAAAAAGTACTCGTAGCCAATCGGCTGGCGGCATTGCGAGCATCAACGCGATCCTCATCATCCTCCTCGGCCAAACCAGGCAAACCCACGCCGCCACTATGCGATCTCGCGCGTCCGTCTGGGTTCCCATCATTCGCCTCCCCTTCCACATCCTCAGCCAGACCGCCCATGAAGCTTCCCGATATGCTCCGGCCCAGGGTCTCGCTGCGGCGGGGGACACCACTCCAGGCATCGCCCTTAGGGCCCTGCGAGGCAGCCATGCTGGATCGGCGGATGGTCGGATGAGACTCGCGGCCCAGACGGCTCAGCCCACCGCTTTGATCGATCGAGCGGATATCAGGACGAACACTCTCCAGGAGCGCGAGGGTTCTACGCTCGGCCTCAATCTCACGGAGGACGTACTCGCGAATGCTGAGGCGGAGGTCGGCGGCCGTGCGAGCAAACCACTTACGGCGCTCGTGGACAAGGTTGCGCGTCACACGGGTAGTCCTTTGGAAGAGGGCACCCTCGTTGTGGCGCGCCTCGTCGAGAGCAGCAATGGCTTCGTCGACCTTCTCCCGGCGCACGTTGGAGCTGGACTTGAGGCGGTCTGCTGCGTTGAGCTTGTTGCGCGTGAGCTCCTGGGCCTGGATGAATTCGCGTATCAGGATCTGCCGGTTAGTCAGAGTTTCCTTGACGATGAATGCGTCCTGGGAGTGGTATTGGAAGGGGTCCCCGATGGTGGTAGCCTCGGCCGTGGCTTGGGCGGCGTGACAGTCGCCGACGGTCTGGACGACCTTGCCCAACTTCCGGTAGGCATTTCCAAGACCCTGGTGCAACTCCTGGACGTGCATGTTCCCGAGTTTAACACCAAAGTCAGACTCGGCAAGAGCAAGACCTTGGAAGATTAAAAAGTTAGCAATTGTGAGCTGCGAACGTGGTCGTCTGAATGACCTACCTCTCCGTGATTTGACCAGCTTGTCCACCTTGTGCCCGGCATCCATGGCACCAAGATAGAACAGCTTGACAATGGGCCGGGCTTCTTGGAGCTCTGGGGTGTCATCAGGAGGAGGGGCGAACTGCTTCAGGATCTTGCGGCGGACACCTGTTGCGGGTTGCTTCTTTTTCACCATGGGGCTGTACCCAAAATCGCTCTCGACAAACAAGACCATCTCGTCATCCCTCATCAGCACCTCGTTGCTGCAGACATAGTTGAACCATCTTTGTAGCAAGGCCTTTACTCGAACCTCGTCCTCGTCGGTTCCGGCGCCGGCCGAAGTCAGCGCAGGGGGGACTGCGGGCACAAGGGCATCGGGGTTCGCAGATATCAGGTGCTCGGCTAGCTTGATGAATTCGGAGTGGAGACGGCGAACATCGCGATATTGTGTAGTTCTAAAGCTGGGGAGATTGGTCTGATTGGGGTTGACACCTTGTCAGTGGAAGTGATGGCATTGCCAAGTAGGTTGAGGCACATACATGAACATCAAATCTCAGGATGGGGTCTTTTCTCCCAGTCCGCTCGAGGCCAGTTATCTTGGCTTGCAGTTTGAACTGGGGCTGAGGCGGCCTCCTTGGCTGCTGGTGCTCCCGCGACTGCTGAGTGTGCTCCTCGCCATGAGCCTGCCCTATTTGCTGTGATCCTCCATGTTGTGGCGAAAGCTGTCCCTGGGAATCGGGCCTGAAGCCTGGTGACTGGACATCTTGAGAGGCCGGGGCGGGAGCATCCGATTGCGCCTCGACCGGCTCTGCCGTGTCAGCAGCAGCCGAGACGGTGCTAGCGGTATCGGGTCGCCGGTATTCGTTATCACCGGCTCCAAACCCGCCTTCGTCGGTGAGGCCCGTATTTGAAGATTGCGATGGATAGCGGAACGGTGAGACCGGGGGCTCCGAGGTGATGCTGGAGGCGAATGCGGTCCGGTTATGGCGGGGAGACGAGCTTGGTGAGTTACCCCATGCTGATGCCTCGGCGGCGTCGTGTATTGAAGAGCTATAATCCATGGCGGGGTTGAGCGTAGGAGATGTTTGGGATAATTGACGCAAGGGAGCTCGAAAAGGGGATACTCGATGCGATGATGTTCAGCGCCGGCATATGACGTTGCAGTTGGACGAGCGAATGGCTTTTGCGCCCTGTCGTGGATTCGTGGTTGGTCTGGACGAGTGTCGGGGCAATACGTATCCGTACGGCAGCTATCCGGAGCCAGGCACACCTTGTGCAGGTGACAGGAACACTGGCGCCAAGAGCTTTGAGCCGCCGACCTCCAGTACAGGGACAAGGGGGCCAGAACTTATGAATATCAACAAGCTACAAACAAGACTTGATCTTTTCAAGATACTGCCAATTGTCGTCGCAAATGCATTCGAGCAATTCGGGTCAGCTACCGGGACTTTTCCAATCATGAAGCTTGGATCACCTTGAGCTGGGGTTGAGAGCATCTCTAATCGATAAGGAGCACAGACCGTGCTCATTCTTGCACTGTGACATCAAGCTCCTTCTGTCTGCAATTTGGTTGGCTTGGAGCCCGGTTCTCCACCAATTCAGCCGAGAATCACACTGTATCGCACTGTGCCGTCAATGTCATTTCTCACTTTTACGCCTGATGCTCGAACCACCTCCCGAATCACAACAGATCAAGTGATTGGTCTTTGGGTATAGCGTCGCTGTAGGTGAAATGCAGTCAATTGACGGACATTGACTGAGATGTGATTACATATAACTGTCTATTCCTCTTTTATTATCCTCTTCCCCCGGGCTCTCTCCCTGCTCTCACTCGTTGAGCCCTTACCAGGTAGCTGTCGAACTCATACCGGTATTATCCCCGCTTCGTTCTGGTCAGCATACCGATTGCAGTACTCATAAAGATATCGTAATGCTTTTGACGGCAACTTCACGGGCCTGTTGCCGTCACTATGGGCAAACAAGACAACTCGTCGGCCTTGGCCGTGCCAGAAACACGCCAGTGCTATTCTCAGGGTACATAGCTGTCCGCCGCATTCATGGCGAGAACAAGTCAGCCTCCCACCATGATGCAACAGAGAACATCCGCAACATTGGCATCATTGCCCACGTCGACGCGGTATGTTCTGGCTCCATGTCTATTGTCTTTCTGCCCTACATCACTGACGATTCCTAGGGTAAAACCACTACAACTGAGCGTATGCTCTACTACAGTGGTCGGACACGCTTTCTCGGAAGTAAGCTCTCATCTTAGCCTTCAAAAGCGCATACATGCACTAACAAACGACCCCAGATGTCGACAGTGGCAACACCACGACCGACTTTCTTGAGCTCGAGAGGAAGCGTGGAATCACCATCCAGTCGGCTGCCATCACTCTCCACTGGCCGCCGAAGGATGCTCTGCCTGATGGCCAGGCACCCAAAACCATCAACCTCATTGATACACCGGGCCATCAAGACTTCCGTTACGAGGTCGATCGGTGCCTGCCCATTCTTGATGGCGCCGTCTGCATTCTCGATTCTGTCAAGGGCGTCGAGACGCACACAGAAAGAGTCTGGAACTCCGCCCATCTTTCCAAAATTCCTCGGCTGGTGTTTGTCAACAAACTAGACCGTGAAGGTGCGTCCTTCAAAAGATCCGTTCAGGAGGTCGCCGCAAGATTGAAGACGCTACCGCTTCTTTGCCAAATTCCCTGGTGGAACGGCGACAACTTCATTGGCGTCATCGACGTCATCAACCAAGTGGGTATCAGATTCTCATCAACAGGTGCCATGAACATTGCCAGTGCCGAGAATATAGCCAAGGAAAACCCGGCACTTCGGGCTGAGATGCAGACAGCTCGTCAGAAGCTCGTTGAGAGCTTGGTCGAGTACGATGAGCAGATACAGGACGAGTTTCTCAGTGACGAGCAGGCCCAAATACCTGCCTCCTCCATCAAGAAAGCCATCAGACGATTGATCATGGATGGCGAGGGCCGCTTTGCTCCTGTCTTTGCAGGTGCCAGCTTCCGCAATATCGGTGTCCAGCCACTACTTGACGGCGTCATTGACTACCTCCCCAGCCCTCTCGATCGACCCGAGTTACAAGTCACAGTTGCCTCCAAGACAGCTTCACTAACTCATTTCCTGGAAGAAGAAGCCAAGACCAAGAGAAAGAACCGGCATCCTGGCCAACCACCCATTTTAGCTCTCGCCGAAGTGTTCAAGGTTGTCGATGACCCAAAGCGCGGCATGATGAGCTATGTCCGGGTTTATCACGGTTCACTCAGCAGGAGCAGCCACATGTGGAACAGCCACGTTCACACTTTTGAGAAGCCTCTCAATCTTTTGCATGTCTTTGCCAATGATCATCACGAGATCCAGGAGATGCCGACAGGACACATTGGTGCCATGACAGGCCTCAAATCTGCCCGGACCGGTGACACGTTGCTCACCTTCCCCGGCCACCAATCACACGGAGTCCCTGAACCACTCAGAAACCTTCAGATCAAGACTCTGGACATCCCTCCCGCCGTCGCTTTTATGGCCATTGACCCTTACACGCCAACATTTCGGGAGAAGCTACGCGAGGCATTGAGCAAACTGTCACGAGAAGACCCCAGCATAAGATGGTCGGTGGATGAGAAGACCGAGACGTTTATCCTCTCTGGCATGGGCCTCCTCCACCTCGAGATTGCCCAGCACCGACTCCTGACGCATTACAAGATCGACAAGGAATCAGCCATGTGGGGCGATATCCAGGTCGAATATGCCGAATGTCCCTTGGATTCTGCTGGCCCACTCCGGGCCGTGTTTGAGCGGCCTCTTCGCGATAAACCCGGCAGAGCAGCATGCACGGTCAGTATCGAGCCTCTTCAGCAACACCATCACGATCAAGTGCACTCGACCTCGGATATTTCCGAGTCGTTTTTCCAAAGGGATGGCAACATCGTCCGTGTTTGCCTGTCCCTTCCTGAAAACGCCAACTACCAGAAACTGCCGTACGAGCCTGAAACCATCCGTCAGCAGCTTCTCAATGGAGCCATTGCCGGTCTGGCTAGAGGACCCCGTCGGAGCTCGCGTGTTCGAAACTGCTATGTTTCCATTACATGGGATCCCGAGGACGACTATTTCGGTGTGTCTTCGACAGGTGGACACATCACCAACTCTGCCCTCGGGGGCGTGAGGGGCTTGCTAAAGGAAATCCAATCCCGTGGACAGATGGGATTGCTTGAGCCCTTTACCAACTTTACCATCACCTGTCCCGAGGAATCCAGCAACGTGGTGCAGCACGATCTTACTTCTGCCCGAGGCGGTCAGGTCCTGGAGATCCGCAAGCCTGAAGAGGAGCTTTACGCCGAGGGGGGCATTGATGTTTCTAATATCTATATTCCGCCTGACCCGTACGAGTCGGTGCAGAGTCTGCGCGATCCCAGGAAGAATACCGTCAGGATGCTGGGGATTGTGGGTAAGGCGCCGCTGAAGGAGATGATGAAGTACGATAGCCAGCTGAGAAGTATGACGGGAGGACGGCACGAGCTCACATTGTCGCCTGGGGACTTTGAACTGGTTGTTGGGCCGAGGGAGAAGGCTTTGGATAACTTGGGGTAGATTCTTGATATCGTTTTGAGGTAATTTGTTGTCAATGTCTGGTGATGTATATGCCACTCTAGAGTACTTGAATAATTATTATATATGTATTAACTGCTAAGGAGATTCGCTAAAGTCTAGAGTAGGTACATTAAAGTCCAAATCTATTGATATCGTGTTGCTCGTATATTGAAAAAAGGGAATTCTCACTTGCAACATATCCTATCACTGCGCTTCATGTCCTCCCCCATGTTCATATTGAATGCCGCAAGGGGCCAGGTTGTGCCAAAGGTGGTCGAGACAAGTTTCCATCTGACGAACTGCTGCCCATTGACGTTGCCTCGTCGTTTGTCCCCGTTATCTCCCTGGTGAAAATCGTCATTCGACGTTCTATTTGCTCTGAAAACAAGAGCTGGTTTGCTTTTTTTTTTTCTTTTTCTTGTTCCTTTGCGTCTTCTCGTCTCCTTGTGAGCTTTTTCTCTCCGTTATTGGAGGGATCCCGTTGACGGCGGAGATGGTTCTGGAGACTACTTGAATGGTTGGGACTATATGTATTTTCGGTAAGCTGTCGTGGTCCCATGGTGGTATCAATCTCGTCGTCCCCCCGCCGAGTAGGGGATGGAGAGATCTCGGTCCTTATTCCTGTCGTGGTCTCGTGAATGAGCTCGGTATCTGGACCTCGACCTCGTGTTGGGCGAGATTTGTTGTTGTAGTGGTTCGCGCCGCCGCCACTTCTTCCCCCGTGTCCTCGCTCGATTCGATCAAAGGGGTCGCTTGGGGCTGGGGAGTGCCGGCCAACGGATCCGAAGCGTGAGTTTTGTGACCGGAGACGTCGGATCCAGCGTTTGAAGAGCGGTCGGAAGGTTGGGATGCAGACGAAGACTATGGTTAGACCTATTTCCCAGCATGTCCAGATTTGGACGGCCACTAGATGGTTGTCGTCGTGTTGGACGGTGATACTCTTGATGTTTCGCACTAGACAGGCGATTTCGCCTCTGCGAAGGGATCATGTGTAAGTCAGGCGAGCGCAAATATGCAGGAATGTTGTGACTTACAGGATTCCTGCGAGCCCCAGAGACACACATATGGTGACCTTCTTGGACCGCTTCATCTGGACATTTCGGAACATGTACCATGGGAATAGGGCCAGGAAGAGGTTCAGGAAGACCGTAAAGCCGAAATAAGATGAAAGTATCTCAACAGCGGGGACATTGAGCCCCTGGAAGATCACAAATGTTATGAGCACGCCGATGGAGATGCTCCATGATGTGAAGAAGATTGCCAGCGATAGCAACATTCTTCGCTCCCTGTATTCACAGTTGTGCGTCAGTAGGGAGCTTCCCATCAAGTGACATGTAGACAGTTGGAAGTCCATACCACCGAGTCTTGGACAGCCGGTGGAGGAATGTCAAGACTGCCGCCTTGCTCAGCGCAAAGGTCGTGTATATAAAGGGCTCCATCACGCCAACTATCTGATCGGCCCTGACCAGATGGCTTTCCGATACCTCGGATACCTTCGCTCCATGGTATAAGGGGAAGAAAGAGGCCAGCCATAACGACTTTGTGATGATATCGCATATCTTGGAGAGACATCTTGTTAGCAGCCGGCCCATGAAAAGTTGGAATCGATGGACATACGACTGCGGCCGCCAGAACATAATCATCATACCATAAGCCGCCTATGATGAATCGTCGTGTGTAAAACCTTAGAGAGGTGAATAGCAACTCGAGAAAAACCCAGCACCAATCCATCGATATCCCCATCACCCAGTCCGCCCCGAGATGAACCATGATAGTGTTGTTGCCAGGCCCAAAAGCTGTAACTTGTGATCACGAAGTAGTATCGAAGCAAGACAGTCAGTCATTTGAGAAGTTGAGACCAATGTTCAAGGTCCGTGATCGAGAGCAAGAGGTTAAGTGACCATCATCACGAACGCAGCGGAAATGAGAGGAAACAGGTGATGGTTGGTTTCTATGACACAGCGCTCGCTCACATGTGCATTTATTTATATGTCAAACGTAATGATTTCATAAATATCACCTAGAGGAGCGACAACAAAGAAATTCCAGCATACATCATTCTAGACTAAGGAGGTGAGACCTCGCTTGCGGGTTTAGGTACGGTATTTAATGTCGGCTGGCCCCCTGACATCAAGCGTCCGGAGAAAGACACTGGCAGTTAGAGGATAAAAGAAAACAAAATGATGCTCGGGATCGTGAGAAATAAAGGACGGGCAGACCGGTCTTCATGACTTGCGGCTCTGAGCCCATGTGTGTCTTATTTCCAGACCAAACCTGTATGCAGGGCTAACCGCGAACAAAGACAAACAAAGCCCTTATGGCACAGTCATGCGTCCAAGACCACCAGACAGCTTGCATTTACTAGAAGCACACAAACAAAACCACATCATCATCCAAAGCTTGGCTTTCACGTCATCTTCTTTGCCTCTCCCAGGTATTCGGAACCAAATAGGCGAGCTCGGAGTACCGAAACGTCATGAAGCCATTGGATGGAGGAACCCGCAAAGCTGACCTTAAGCCTAGACGGGCAATTCTCCGTGAAGCAACAAAGAAACCGAGACGGGATTCACGGTGAGGGGCCGACGCCTCGTACTTCATCCACTGAGCGGGCAACTGACGACGTTTCGAGGAGGGGAGCGAGGCAGCTGAGAAGGAGAAAACGATCAACCTTCCTCCGGACAGTTGTTACCACCCGAGACTTGAGGCCGTCCCAGATGATCGGGGCCATCCTTGGCCCCCGTGGATCTCCTTGACTGAGGGCTATCTCTGGTTTTGTAGTCGTAGCTGTTGATAGGTTTTCTGATATACCTCTCGGCCAAAGAGACAAATTTTCTTATATAAGCTCATCTGTATTCTATAGAGATTCTAGAATTCTAGAACAAACCTGGAATTGCGCTCTAGACTCCTTTAACATCTCGCCTCATAAACTTTGTTTGACTAACCTTGACTGAATCTCTGACATGACTTGCACTTTTTTGCCAAATCAAAAAGGGAAAGTAATTACCAGACGTTGTTGCTGCAGCACCCAAACTTTGTTTCGAACCAGCACAGCACCTTTGGCATGTATTTTGCTTACAAAAGTATTCCATCCATAAGCTGCATGAATCAAAACCAACACACATCTCAGAAATAGAGGCAAAATACCATCCAGAAGCAAATATCTTGATCCCACCTGTCCCCCACCAACACGGTACAGGTACAGCAAAAGAGTTACACTCCGCTCCCCCACACGGCACACCGGGAAGGCAGAGTTCCATTCCACGGGCCGTCTCTCCACCAGCACCAGCACCCGGGGCCCGTTTCGAGAAATCGAGCCGTCCGTCTTTCCCCATTGGTGTACACGTACCGGTACCGGCAATAGCAAAAGAAGCCGTCCATGGTGGGGGTCAGACGGCTCATCAGACAGAACTGAACTCTAGGGTGTTTAAAACAGGGGGACGAAGTACCATGCATACGTCTATTTGCTCGGTAAGGTACCTAGGGTATCTACACTACCTTCCCATCGAAGAAGAGCAGCAGTACGTACATACTCTATTTGTTTCCCCCAACAGAAATGGTAGACAGCGCTACGACTTTATGATCTTGTAGGTAGGAGCTGCTTGTTCAAGGGAAAATCGGATAGCGTATCCGGTTCCCCAATATCCGGATAAGGTGGCCCATGGTTCAACTTGATCGCATTACTACCTGGTTTTTGACAGCTGGCCATCAACCTCAAAGAACAATTGTCTTGTGCGTTGAGCTTCTCACCAACTAGGTAGATTGTACCAAGCAGGTAGGTTGTGACGCAAACCGGAAAACATTTAGTATCAACTCTCGTCAAACACCAACTATAATAATCTCCAATGGTCTCGATCCAGCTCCACGTGTGTATGAGTCTGACCATGCACTGTAACTCGACGAGATAGTATCCATTAGCTAACAATAACTCTCCCCAACATGGTGATTCCTGGGCACGAATGACAACATCATCCTGGCGGGGAGATCAACTAACTAGCCCAAGGGTAAGGTAGCACGATGCTAGTAGCTGTCTTTCTGACTTGCATCTAGAAATAAACAAGACCCCTGCCCTGGTCAAGCTTGTATTACCACGCCTGAATCAAGAAACACAATGACAGCTATCGTAAGATGCTACACGAATGCTTGGACTCCGGGATCGGGGACAGCATCTACACGCACTAGATTACAACTAAGAGAACCAGTCATGCCGATGAAGAGAGAGTTCATGACTCCTTATATCACACGGACAGCGTGTAATCTGTAGCCTATACTCTCCCAAGACTCACGATCAAAGTTTTGATGCAGGATAATCCTGAGACTGAGTTCCTTTATTGAACAAAGAAAATATATCCTTCTTACATCTAAGAACTTGACAGATATCATGTAAAGTGGATGTTCCTACGCACAGGATACCACTACTCAAGATTTAGCACTGTCCTCTCAAGGAGATAGCAGTGTTTATATTTTCAAAATCCGCAACGATAAGACTAATAAAACAATAAATAGCTCAAGGGGCAGGGTAGTGGCTAAGTTCCTTCTCGAAGCCTTTCCCTCTAGTGAACGGGCTGGACAGCTGTTGTGAAACCAACTTTGCTCATGTCACTCATTCCAGCATCATCAGCTTGAAAGGAGGTAGAAGGAAAAACGGGCATGATAAGTTGGCTCGGAACAAAACACAGTTGACACAACTAATTATATACAACTTGAAACATCATAACAGCAACGTCACAACCAGACACCAAACCTGAACACACCACAATGATTCTGACCGGTCAACAAACTGCATGTGTCTTCTGAACCTGCTTTATCTCTACCTGCCTTATCTCCCCACTCCTAAAGACTATCGTACTCACGTAAGTCGTGTAACATCAACTCAAAATGCTGTACTACTACACGGAGCATAGTCAATATCACTCATACGTGCGGTATAAGTCAGATAGATACCACATAATTAGACGTCCAGGTGTTCACCGGTCACGGCCCGAGATAACAACCTTCTTTTATATATCCGTCTTATTTGCTGATCCCACATACCTTACCTAGGTAGTCGTTTACCAGCCTTCGGGCATCAAGTTTAAGTAAGTAACTGAGGAGTAGCAGCGCAGCCCAACAGTGAACAGAGACAGACTTATCGCGCATGTCAAGCAAGCTTGGTCGGATGAGACCCTTCTTTCTAAACTCGGAAGCCGTTATCAGTTACGTGGTTATGTGGACGAGCGGGTTCGGGTTTACAACAGCTTTCTGAATAAGTATCTCCTCGGGCAATGTATCTTGTACTATAGACATACATTACCGCACTACAGTATGGCATGTCTATATCGAAGCAACAAGTACGTGAAGTACAAGCCTTGTATGAACTTGTATGAGAAATTATTGCAGGACTCTCACTCGGGCTATAATACTAACGTGCTGGCTGTGGTTTGGTTTGATCCTGACGATGGTAAAGTAAGTGGGCCGTCAGTGTTGTCAACGCACGCAGTAAGAAAGAACCACGCCTAAGGTACTAGTATTGCAAACCAGACTGAGAAAGATACTGTGATTGAGAAAGGGCACAAAAGGCGACAAGACGAAGAAAGTAGACTTGGAGCAAGTCGGGACTAAGAGAGAGATAGTATCTGCTAACTCCAGTGTTGTCATGCATGTCCGTTGGAGGTAGTCAGCCTTGACAGATGTTTGGAGAGTGACGACGACGTCATGCTGTTTCAGGATCCCAAGATTCAGGGGTATGTGTAGAAGCGGACCGTGAAAATAGTCTGTAGTGTGGTGTGGTGTGGAAAAGATTCGGAAAGATAGAGTTATCAGAGACGGCAAGATACTGAGGCTTCTCTGGGGAAAGCCGGAAGTGATCCTATTGCTCAGTTCGGCATCCTCACCTGCGCATCATGGCTTGCCCGCTGGTCACCGATAGATATAAAGGGCTCGATCAACATCTACGGGATCAGAGACCGAGCCCCCGGGAGGCCCGGGAAGCCGAGGACACGTGTTGCCTTCTCATGGCTTCGCTGACCGTCCGACATCTCTGTCTCGTTCGAGACCGATCTAATACCCTCTGATCTGGGACGATCTCCAGAAATGGTAAAGATATCATGGTGACACAAACTCTAAGTGACAAGGGGATGGTGGTTGCAGCCCTGCGTGTAAGATGCAAGGCTTGCTCCCCCGGTCTGCGCCTCACATATACATGAGACCGGGCTGCCGTCTAGAAATGTGCTCTATAATCTCGGGGAATGATCGAAAGCGTAGGGAACGGATATGGAAACACGTGCAAGCTGGCGGTACGTACCCTGGTAGTGGAGTGAAGCTCAGCTCGTTTTGGGGCAAAATACATGCCGTATCTCACTTCCAGTATGCATGGATAGCTGTGTGCTGCTCTCGCCCGGTACTTGGCTGTGTTAATATGTTCATGTCCGACCAGGACTGTCGCGCCCCCACCGAAGGACGGCAAGCCGCCATTGAATGAGACTCTGTGCATGGCATGAAATCATAGGGTCCATACTCCGTATTGCTGTGTCCCGTCTGGTGTTGGAGATGCTGGGTGGGGTAGTCGGAGTTGAGATTGTTGGCGCCTCACGGATACCAGTTCATAAGAGAGAGTTTCAGTCCTCCATGGTCCTATCCCACCATGACATAGGTCAGCCTTATTCTCCAGCCAAACAGCCCCACGGATTTGGACCTTGGTGAGATACCTTGTTGCCTCCGAAAGGCCTCGGGGCGAGAAAAGGGTACATACATCCTTAGGTGGGACGATGTCACAGCAATCCCTGCTGCCGCCTAGGCCTCGAGGTCGGTAGTTGGGTTTGCAGGTCCATTCAGCGCCTCAAAGGCAAAACTCACACCCGGTCGGGCAATAGCTTGCTGCCGCCATAAGGCACAGGGTAGCTTCTGGGGAGCCATAGATAAGGATACGAATACATCAGAGCTCGTTTCCGCCAATATTCTGCAGCTGGATGCCGCTGGGCCAAGACAGTGCTGTTCAAGGTTGACAGATCTGTGGCAAATCTACATACGTCCGCGGTCCGGATTTCCTCATTTGGAGACAAGGCATAGTGTGTTCGAACCATACTATTGGGGCGTCACTGGGATTCATTCGTCCGCCTAACCTCTTCCAAGAGTGGATGGCCATAGCCTATAACTGCTGTGCTCAGTTTAGGAAAGATCGGACGAACCGTTTGGGTTCGAGAAGCTTTTCTCAATTTCGGAACATGGTGATTTCAGTGACGGAATGGGCTCCATTGGGATGGTCTCTCAGACTCATGGGACCTTAACAGTTTCGCCTCGCTAATGAGAATCCCGCCATCAGGGTTAGACCTAAGCGTAGCATCGGATGTTTGGATGAGTCGCAAACCCATGGGCATGAACATGCCACCCAGCAGCGGATAGCTGCCAATTGACTGATATCAATGGCCGAGTAATGATCGTGTTGCGTCAAGTAACTTCTCCGAATTTGTTACCGCCCTGGTGGGGAAGCCAATCAGCCAGCAGAAACCATGCCAGGTGGACTGCTGATAAGGTAGGTTGATGGTACTGGTGTTTATTGGGGCTAGGCCGTGTAAATCCGGCTTTGTGATATGTCAGCTGCGTGACCTGAACGAGCTGGTACCAGCAAAAAGCCCGCCCCGAATGCCTGAATCGATCGGAAACTGAGATTTGGATTCTGTTGTCTGATCCCGGTGGAAGAAGGTACTTTGCTAGGCAGTCCCTTTTGCGGACTTCATTCCACCCATTCCGAGACCAGCTTTGCGAGAATCATTGATCTGGGAAATGCGCGGCACCGTGAATCTTGATACCAGAGCAAAGGCTCGGAGTCTTGCAATCCCGGACGGATATCTTCTGTGGTAAGACGATGGAGTACCGACAGGAGTTCATAGCGCAAGTAGAAACAGAGCCTGGACTCTGTAGCAAGTGCCTCTGTTGTTAGGACCTGGTCCAGATTCGAGCCTTCCACGGTAGGTAGTCCAGAATCTGCTCTGCAGAAAGATGCCCGCTGGCCCAGCCAATCGCTTTGTGTTCAGGTTTGCCCGAACAGATGAAGAGCTAGTTTCCAGGTTGGTGATGGCATAGCAACCCCTGTCGTGCCATGTGCAGGTGTTTCGCCTTCCAGCCGGCAAAATGAAAGCTGCATGGAACAGTTATTGAATCCAACCATGACAGGGTATGGTTCCTGAGTGAATAGTGATAATAAGGTGCAATTGGGTCTGTGCTGGAATATGAGGATTCGTCATTGTTGGTTCGTCAAGGCTGTGGGTTGTCTTGCAGACCGCCTCGAGCTTATTAATAAACCGAAGTAGGAGGCATTCAAATCTCGGATCACATCAGTCCGCCAGAGAGTTACCCTGTGATGCTGTGGAAAGTCCGTCTCGCCAATCACAGGGGCGATGATACCCTTGGACCAAGGGATCTTCTTTTGAGGACGCTAGGCATGTCCACTAACGGGCCGTTTTGCGCGAGATCAACTTCCTAGCTGTTCTTGGAGGCGTGTCGGGGATAACAGCCCATGCGGGGCTCGATTTGGAGAAGGCAATCGGTCGTCAACGCTGGATGCTAGCGTTTGGCAGGTTCTTTAGTGGACCGTAGCTGGCTAGGCGGCTCTCCTTGGGGCTGCTTTGCACAGTAGTGTACTGTACGTGTGCGGTACTGGGCTGCTGCAGATAGGCACCGGTAGTGCGCAAACTCCTCCAGTGGGATGCAAGGATTCCATATTGCTATCTTTGGAGTGCACCGAGTGACCGAGTATATGCAATGTGAAGTGGCTGGAAAAGAAAATTTAAAACAACAGTGGCGCTAGACACCAACGCCAGGACAAAGTATAATACAAAACTAATATGTCACCGCCGAATTTAACTTCAAATGACTGCACCGGCGAGAGTCATAGACCGACGAGTCACTGACCGAGTATATGCCGTAGCGGTAACAACGGCAAGATACACGGAGCTGTAACGAGTTTGGGTTCGACAACCTGATCCGAAAGCGAGGAGTCGTTCATCCGATAACCAGGATCAATTTGGGGCGACAGCCGAGAAGGAGAGCGCCCTTGTGTGCAGAGGAGACCATGGCGAGCAGGCGTGTCGAGGAGTCGGTGTAATAATAAGACGTCCTCTGTGTTCCGGGAACAATGGAAGCCTCGGAAGCCCAAGTTGTTCTGCTCCATGGCATGTGTGTACGACGTGGAGCCGCGCAACGCAACCTCATCTGCGGCCGTGATCTGGCCCACATCTGGCCCACATCAGGGACATGTATGAAATATGTAGAATACTCGGACACTATATTCAGTATCAAGGCATGGCGAGTTGCGGCATCGGCGGTTGTGGCAGGCGGTCGCTGATAATGTAAAGCAGACAGAATACCTATTGGGTAGAGATACTGAGCTGACCACTAGGAACGAGGCGTAGGATGAAGTCGAGATAAAGTTGAGTTACGCAAGAATGATGGCACAAAGACAAGCTGAGCTGGCGAATTGGCGCTCAACGCGCGGCCACAACTTTTCTTTTTCTTTTTTTGAGGAATCATCATCCTTGTTCAGCCGCTGTAAATCGGCGTGGGGACAGGGATGATGAGGCAATCCTGCCTGGAGTCCGGACTGGGGTAAGGGTTATCTGTGGGGTACACTGTACGGGACCGGATACCTATCCGCCATTGACAGCTGGCGACTGACGCCTTCCGTTGATCATCAAAGATAGCTTGTGAACGTCACAGCATCACTTTCGCGATCGCTCTTGCCTCTTTGCCTGCGGTTAAGGCAGTTTGAGGCAGTTTCCAGCCCTCAAACAACAACCCACATTAATTGTTTCGTTCTGGAGTCCCGAATCGAAGCGACTCCTTCCCTAATGGCAACCCTATCCGCATTGGACTACGGAAGTCGCGCAAGCATGGCCCATGGGTCCATACCACCGTGTCTTTTCTGGATTCGAAATCTCATTGTCGCTTCCCAATTCCCAATTCTGCCCCCGTCTCCGATTCCCCGTCCTACGGTCTTGTAGACCCACCGTTCGCTCATCCAATCAGTCCCTTGATCCAATGTCCAAGCAGCGGGAAGCAACGTCGAAAAGTTCGAGACAGGCACCACCACTGCAAAGTTGCAGATCAGATCCCAAGTTTCTAGCCAACCTTTCATGCAGCTATATCTCTTGTTTCTGGACTCCTAGTCTACCCGCCCCTCCTTCTTCACTTCCTCCATGGGCGTTGGATCGCGATGGGACGATTTCGCAATTCTCAACATTATTCACACACCATCTTTTATCATTCCCCAGGCCACAGGCTGAGTTGAGGTGCATGAGGGCATGCATATCCCTAACCCCATTGCCCTATTCCTATAACACATTCAGACAGCACATTGGATCGATGACTCAAACCAAAACGAGAAAGAAAAAAAAAGATCAAGACCAAGATCAGCAAATCCTCGAGGACCAGGGTCAAGTGGCTTAGGAACGGCTGGTCCCGGCTGATATACAGACCACCACAGACGAGCTCTCACTTTTCGTCTCTGTCTCACCACGTTGTGCTCCCGCCTCCCAGCGTTGAGGGTTACTCGCTAAGCAACTAACGAATCCTAAGTTGAGCTAAACTACCCAATGGATGCATCATGTTGGCCTTTCTCGGAACCTGAGTGGTGATTAAGGAAGTCATGATGGCTTGCTTTCTCAACATCTTCTTCCGCCCCCAGCTGTGTTCCAAGTTCCCACACCAACACACCAATTTAGCCCAAGAAGCCACAACGCGGTATTGCATGTCCCCTCTGCATGGTAGACTTGTACTATATCCCGGCACTGGGGCAGTCGATTATCAGCCATGACAAGGGGTAGCCGGTACATGTCCCGTTTAGCCCGTCCCCTGACGGTGCATATCTACCGCTGATACGCCTCGACGCCGTTCCAGTTACATTGACGGTTGCTGCATCACCCTACACTACAGACCCAGATGTGGCGCTGGTGGAGCTTGTCCGTTCATGGCACGCAAGGTACCTTGATGCTGGGACTCCGGCTCCGGCTGAAGCTCTTGGTCTCCATGTTCCCGCAGAACAACGTCAATGGACAAGGTTGAGGGAGTCTCTTCCCGAAGATTGTCCTTGTCGCTAGCCTTCTTGCATACGACTTCCCGAGATTATGGAGCGCCTTTCCATTGCATTGCCCCTGGTTTCCACCAAGACAGAGATAACTGGGCGATGTCTGACTGGTGAGCTTAGAGCAGTGCTATGCTCTGGCTCCGAGCAGAACCTTCACTACCTGCCCGGGATGTCTTTTCACCCCGGCCATCATCCTTCAGACGTATCCCGGCCCGCCTTCATCGCTGATTGACACATATCAGCTCGTCAATGATTCACATCATGGCGGTCAAACCGTCGATGGGCTATACTTAAGAGTGGGGGTCTTTCCTGGCTCCCACTCTTCATGTGCTCGTCCAGTTCCGCCGCATTCCATCCACGTCAGTTCTTCCTCTCTGGTTATACTCACCTGCTCTTTTTTTCTCTCTTTCTTTTCGCCTCGACTCTGGAGAGACCTTGGTCGCCTGGCTCACGAGATATCATCGACTTCTTCCTCCGCTAACACCTTCTCAGGGCTCGTGTGTCATCGAGGTCGCATTCACCTCCGATATATAACGGCCCTGTCAGAGCTGCTCTAGATAGCACACCTGGCATTCAGCCCTCCTTAGCTGAGCCCCCGGCATCTCATTTTCCCCACGGGGAAACCCCTCTACCCTCGGCTGCTTGACCAATCCCACTGGTTTTACTCTGCCTCGTCGAGCCAAGGCGGTGGAATACCCCCCCTACATCCCACTCCCATCCCACGTCGTCGTTGTCATCAGATCAAGATGGCGCCCTCCGCAACTGAAGAGCCGGGACCAATGCAGCTACCCGTCATCTCCAAGGCTTCGACAATCAATGCATCTGTCTTGCATGGGCCCCGAGACCTACGATTGGTAAGTAACCCACCCTCTCCTTGTTCCTGAACCCCAAGCCTCGCCTGTTACACAAGAAAGGGGGCCCCTTTTCCTGCTGGATTTGTTTATTTTTGGAGGCGGACCATTGGCTAGAAATTCTCACCCATGTCCTCGGTACCCTGCAGCTGACATGTTCCCTGCTTCTAGGAACAAAGAAGTATCGAAGCCCCGGCCCCTGGTGAACTGCAAATTTCAGTTACTACCACTGGCATCTGCGGTTCCGATGTCTCATACTACAAGAAGTTTGCCAACGGTGACCTCTGTGCCTGCCAGCCATTATCGCTTGGCCACGAATCATCAGGCGTCGTCGTCGCCATTGGACCGCTGGTCTCTGGCTTCAAGCTAGGTGATCGGGTGGCTCTTGAGGTCGGAATCCCATGTGGTCAGTGTGGTATCTGCCGCAAGGGCAGATATAACCTGTGCAAGAAGATGAGATTTCGCAGCAGTGCCAAGTCCTTCCCTCATTTCCAGGGGACCCTTCAAGAAAGAATAAATCACCCAGCTATCTGGTGTCATAAGTAAGTCCCCTGGCACTCTATTGTTCCTTTTTTACGAATACTTCTGACATCTGAAAAGGCTCCCTGACAGCATATCCTTTGATGCCGCCGCACTTCTGGAACCTCTGTCGGTTGCAATCCATGCTGTCAACAGGGCCGCCCCAGAGCCTGGCTCCACTGCCTTGGTGCTTGGAGCCGGCACAGTTGGTCTTCTGACCGCGGCCATGGCAAGGCAAGCCGGCTGTTCAACTGTTACCATCGCCGATGTTGATCAGGGACGAGTCGATTTTGCAGTCTCCAAAGGCTTTGCCACCCATGGCTATGTCGTGCCTCGCCCTCTTCATAGCTCTTCCAGCAGCTCGTCATTATGTAGCAGTATCGCCTCGGGTATCTCGACACCCCTAGACGGCATTGCAACGCCGGGTAGCACAATATCCTTCCAGAGTCAGTTGGATTCCGCCAAGGGGCTTGCTGCAGATATGATCTCGGTCGCCGCATCAACGAACCCTCTTCTAGACGACGACGAGGATGATGGTGTCAACATTACCTTCGAATGCACCGGCAAGGAGATATGCATGCACACCTCTCTCTATGCCACCAGGCCGGGGGGCAAGGTCATCATGGTGGGCATGGGTACTCCCATTCAGACGTTGCCCCTGTCTGTTGCCCATCTTCGCGAGATCGACATTTTGGGCATCTTCCGGTACGCCAACACCTATGCCACTGGCATTCGTGTTCTCTGCGCCCAGAGCAGCGGCGCTGGTTTTACCCTGCCCAACCTAGACCAGATGGTCACGCACAGGTTTAAAGGGCTCGAGAATGCCAAGGGCGCATTTGAGCTTGCGAGCCGCACCGTCGATGACGACGGTAACCTGGTCCTCAAGGTCGTCATCGATGCCTAATTGCCCTCTCGGCTGTTGACGAACGAATAAAATGAGACCTGTTCTCATTGAGTTGTATTCTTCTCGAATCCTCCCACTTATCAACAAGGAATTTTGTTCCGTTTCCTCCTTCGGCGGCGTTCTTCTGCTGCTTGTCTTCGAGTCTCTTCGTTCATACATCCGAAGACGGTTGTTGGGATGTGACAAGTATAGAGCTTTGCTTCTCCTTTCTCTTATGGTGACGTTAGACTGACGACCGAAATGAGATACCAAGTAACGGCCGCTTCTTTTACGCGCTTCTTGTTTTCCCTTCTCAATCTTCATCTCTTGTCGGCTTTTAATTCCTTTTCGCTTTCTGTCTGCGTTTCAATTATCGGCTGTAGAATGGCTGTTTGGCGCGTGCGGGTGACCTTGGGTTCGTTCTCTTTTGGTTGAGGACTGTATAGACGGATCTTTGATATCAAGTGATGGATTCGATTTTGTTTGTTTAGACTTTTTTTTTCTTTCGGAGTTGAGAGCTGTTGGGTTGAATCTGTTGGGGGCGTGAGACGAGAGGGAGGGACAATACACGAAGAAACCCTGATACCCATGATATTTCAGCAGACCAGATGAGAGAGATACTTATACGCAAAGAAAGGGAAAGAAAGAAGACACACAAAGATACAGAGGATGAGACCTCGAGATTTGGGTTTCGGGGAGACTTTTGCCAGTGCCATACGCGAGAGCTCCATTCAGTTGATGGTGATAGGAGAGCAGACCAACAAACATAACACGCGACGAATGGGTCCTCAGATGAAGCGGGCGGACCTTTGACCCCTTACGACACATCACATCACCCTTCTACTCTTTGGGGTGTCTTTCACTGTTTTCCTTTCCACGCATCCATCCGCTTTAACGGCCGTACTAACTTACTTCATCCTCATCCCTCTATGACTCCATCCCTTCTTCATACACTTAATACAAGCATCACACCTAATAACTTTCACCTCCCTACCCCTTTTCCCGCTTTCTCTTTCCCCTCTCCTTCCAGCTAATCTTTCGTAATACCAACCACATGCTCAGTACCTACCTGCCCACCGCATTTACTTCTGTCCCTCATTTCACAATCTTTGCATTATGGTACTATATCTTTTGGATTTGGATTTTGCTGTTCTTTCTTGATACGGACATCTCTTGGCGCTGAATACGCAGGTTGGATGGATACGGAAGACGGTAAAGCAGCAAGGTAACAACGAATATGACATAGTATAGCACCTACCACACCATAATCGGTAACATAATCAATACACCCCATTATATGCTTATCCATGTTGTGTTCTTCATTATCTCGTGTTGTTTTATTCCATGGCACCATACGTAATCACAAACCAACTCCATGCTTCTAAAGTGTGCAAAAGAAAAACAAAAAAAACAGCCAATAATCTCAACACCATAAGCTGAGGTAGGTACAAAGTACCGTGGTTTGTTTTCATTTCCCCATCCATCCATCCATCCATCCTTCAATCATGTAATGCACCAGGTTAAATAATCAGGCAGGCAGTCGCTCCAGAAATTGGACATGCATCATTCATCCACGCTGCCAACACTTAAAGAAGCTTACAAGTCCCGCCTAAAGAAGCTCAGCTAACCCTGGACCCCGCCCATATCCATGCTCCTCATACGAAGACTGCTGGCCACTCCGCGCCTTGTGGTTCCTAGCCGACTCGACGACAGCGAATTTCTTGCCAGCCTCGCGCACTTCGCTCACGCTGGTGACCAAATCCGAGATCAAGGCAATCAAATTGACGTCGTTCGTCTCCTGGAGCATCTCTTTGGCGAGGGTGTTCTTTTGCGCGGGGGTGGCAAGCTCGATATTCGTCACGAGGGCTTGGATCTGTCGGAGGATGTTATTCGACGGCGTGGTATATTTCCCGCCGGCTGCTGCTGCTTCGGCGGCGGCTTGCTCGGGAGTCTGGGTGGTCCCCGCCACAAATCCCGGAGGGAGCTTTTCGAGATAGGCAACTACTAAGTCGACTCTCGACTTCATCATCTTGATGGCGTTTAACTTGGCCTGCAGGGCAGACATGTATTCTGCCTCTGACTTGGTGAGATTGGCGTCCTTGCTTGTGGCGGTAGTAGCACCAGCACCAGCAGCAGAAGACGATTCATCCGGTCCCTTGCCCTTGCTGCTAGATTGGCCGCCCTGGGTGACGGCTCGTCTCTTACCCTTGCCGCCATCAGTGACCGCAATCTTCTTGTCGAACTGCTCCAGTATCCGCTCCGTGGCCCCCGCTGCCGCGCCGTGGGCACCGCCTTCCCGGATGAACTGCAGGGCAATCATCTCGGTCTCGCCTGTCTCGGTCGTGTAGGGGAGTTCCCGAAATTTCAGAACCCGTGTGTCGGTTGTACCCGAGTCTTTCATTTCCTTATCTTCATCTGCACCACCACCACCGCCGCTGCCATCGTCTGCTTCTAGGCTGGCCTCGTAGATTGTGAGGGGGAGAGGGTCCCCTGGTGTCGGCCGCAGTACGTGGTCGATGTGGAAGCCTAGGAGGATGGCGGATTCGTCTCGGGCGAGGATCTGCGAAAAGATGGGAAGATGTTTGGCGGTGGGGCCTGATTTGGGTACGAGGGCGTACCAGCCGACGAGGTCGAGTTGTGGGGCTTTGTGGACTAGGCGCACTGAATAGGTGAAGAAGAAGAAGTTCGGTCGGTCAGTTATGGGAGCAGAAAAAGCATTGGTAAGGAGCAGCACGCTACTGGTAACTCACTGGAGTCGAGCCGTCTTGAGAACCAGGTTTCGTCGAGCTCGTACTCGCCAGCGTCGTTCTTTTTCGTGTGGCAGGCGAAGCTATGCTCGATTGTGATTTGACGTCCATTCTGCGAGCCTATGAGTCCGCCGACTATCGCTCCTTTGAACCCGCGTTGATAACTGCGCGTGATGAAGTCTGAGATCTCGAGGAGCGGGAGAGGGTGCAGCACAACCTGGCGCCCGGAGTCGGACGATCTCTGCACCGACATCAGTGGGTTGACCGTTTCGCCGGCCATTGTGAGATATTTGTCGCGATAGCTTTCGTTGTGCTTTTATCGGTATTTGGACTGTTTTGTGTTTCGCCGGCGGTTTTGGTTTAGGGATTTGGTTCGTTCGAGTGGAATTGCGGAGAGTCGAAATGTCGGGAGCTTGAAAGCTCTTTGTGGTTTTGGAGTTTGGTGTTGGCTGCAGATGACGCGGGGCTTCACAAGGCTGAAGTGCGGCCTTGCCCCGCTTCTTGCTGCCTGGGGTCTTGCTTTGGGGAAGCTCTTGGTGCTTGAGCTCCCCTGGAGCTTGACTGGAGAGCCCCACTGTCGTCCTGAGAGGTGGGTGGCGGCACGTGTGCTGCTTGGGGAACCTTTTAGCGGCTCGCGCACAGACCCGTCGCTTGCTTTCAGGCGTCGTCAGTGCAGCTCTGGCCTCAAACTCCCCCATCTTATCCCATCTCATGCGATTCACGCGTCGGATCAGGTCAACACGCAAAACAGACATTATTTGTTCGCCGTCATTCCCTGATTGCTGTTTATACCTTTGCTTCATCAGTTATTTTTCTTCATTAGGGACAAACGGACCTTCTCAGCGCTTCTCAGACTTCTCAACCCTGCAGCTTACATCTCTGAGATAGGAGGAACGGCGGACTCAACTGGACTCATCAAACCGTTTGCCTGGCCATATCACATCGGTGCAACCGCTCATGCGACGTTTTGCAGCATGAGCCAATTCCATGGATCTGTCGAAGCCCTGCTGTGCCATCTTCTTGCTCAGCGCATCGGCATCTTCTTGCCGACTCTCTCTCACCGCTGCTTGGTAGAGGGTGCGAGTTTCGTCCAGTAGCTTGTCATACCTGAAGTTGATCTGCTCTATGCTATACTTCAGATGACATGCCGCGCACGTGTCCTCGATGTATGCCGGCGGAACTGCTGGATACTGACAGTTCGATGGACAGCGAAGACTAAAGTGGACGAGAAGATGCCCACAAGCCAACTCGGTTATCGACCCTTGACACATTTCTGATTCCTCGTTCGCCGCAGTCGGTGTATGGATATCAAGAGGTGCAAACCCGGACGAGGTTTGCCTAATAGCTAGTCGCCTGTACTCGCAGCTCGCGAGATGTCATCAGACCATCTTCTATATCAGGCCAACCGAGATCCTAGTGGTCCGGTGGTTGCCATGTGGTCGCTTCACGGTCTTGCATTTGATCACGTCGAGACAAATAGCCACGAACGAGAGAAAGAAGTCACTCTCTCTTTGTTCTGGTTTCTCTAGAACTTGGGTGTGAAGTATCGGCCACTGCTCGGTATGACAAAGAGACCACAGAATTGTGCTGCCGTCTTTCGGTCCCGTTTTAGATCTCCCGCGAATGTTGAGATCCCAGCTTTTGTTTATACCTCCTTTTCAAGTTTATTTTTGTTGTCTTGGTCGTTTTTACCGAGCTGGCCTCTATCTTCTATTGGGCGATAATCCCGTTCAGAGACTTAACAGAACAGCGCGGGGCTCTCACCGAGGCGTGTTACTGTCTTCGCCTCCAACTTTATTTCTACCTCCGCTACCGCCCAATGCAATAGTTTAGCAAGGGCCGTTACAGCGGTGCTGATATAAGGACCCATAACGTTGTCTGAAGAAAAAGGACCCATAACGTTGTCTGAAGAAAAACGACACGTGCAAACCACAAAAGAAATGGAATCACCATGGGACCGTTATAACGGCGAGATCTATGGCAGGTGGGAGAAGGGAGGTACCGGTAGCACCTCCCTAAAATACCACCGAAAGGATGCACGAGTCAGTGCCAAGTGGAAAAAGGCCCGGTCGGCTGACGGAGTGTCCTCGTTAGCAGCTTCCTGGAGCTTCCACGCCCGCCTACTGGTACCGGGCCGGATCGGTCCTGCCGCAACGGAGAACGGAAGGGGGCGATCTGCAGTCCGGTGGGCACCCGCTCAGAACGTATGTGGGGAGAATTGGAAAAACGAGTCGGACCCCATCCAAAGGCTGCAGTGGAAACGTTCAGCGAGTAGCATGTGCTATGTTTGGATGGTGGACCACGCCAAAGCACGACCGGGCTAAAAGTTTGTTCAGAGGATGAGTAAAAAGAAAATACCATCGGCTGTGGGCAAGGGTCCGTTGTGTGGCTTCAACCATGTCCCGTTCCTCCTCGCTCATCATCTGCCAAGCAGTGGCCAATTGTGAAGGAGGGCGTTTACCTGGATAACCCGGCATCCATCTTGCTGCGACCTGCATGCCTGGGGAGTATGAGATGGGATCACGGCATCTGCAGCAAGTTAATACTACGTAACAATTCTTTCTTAACCAAGCATTCTTATCTCGTTGCCTCTTTCAACTTCTTCTTTTCTATTTTTCTTTTATTTTGGACAACAAGTACCTGGGATAAAGCAAGGGGCAAACCCAGAGCAAACCCTGAACGCAACTTTACCTATAACCTTCTCATTGCCTCCATCGTACGAAACTCATCTACCCTTGCCTCAACACCAAGTGATCAATTTCTCTTTTCCGGAACACCAAATACGGGCAAACAGATTGAAACATCGACGGAACCTGTCTCTGGTCACAACCTTTCCACACCGGGTAGCAATACTACCACCATCAATGAAATTCGTAGTGGAATTCTTCTCTCTACTCCTGAAGCAGATTTACCCATCACCGCCAGTGTCAGTCTCGAACCGGTGATTCCTCAGCAGTCAGCACAGCAAGATTCGAGCACCTCAAACCCCCAATCCTACCCTGCCCTCCATTGCAGCGCGATGACGTCGACAGGGGCCGAAATAGATGGCCGCACCTCTTCGAGCTCATCACTAGGAGATGGGGCACGCAAGACTGGGCGTGGAACTCACTCTCACACAGGGGGCATTATTTCTGGAGATGGGACAGGAAAAGTTGACAACTCATCTCTCAATCTTCAAGAGAAGAAGTCGGCAGATGTCTCCGAAGACCAAGAGGCCGGCTTGCTGGCGTCGGCCCCAAGCGACCACACCAAGCGAACGCTAAAAGGACGTCATATCCAGCTGATTGGTACGCCTTACTCTGCCCTGTTTTAAGCCTTTAACGCCACACACCATCTTTTGTCCCAGCTTGGCGTGGGGTTTTACTCGCAGCGGGACTAACATGCATCTGTCTTACCCCAACTTTAGGTATCGGAGGTACCATTGGTACGGCATTGTATGTACAGATTGGAAAGGGGCTGATGAACGGTGGCCCTGGCAGCCTGTTCTTGGCCTTTACAATATGGTGAGTTTTGATCCAGCATATTGTTATGCTGAGAAATACTCCCCCCGCTGAACAGGGCAGAAAAAAAAGAACCAGAGCTAACAAGCATGCAACAGGTGCACTTTCATTCTGGCGGTCACCGTCTCTCTGGCGGAGATGGTCACCTACCTGCCCATCTCGTCCCCCTTTATTCGCTTTGCCGGACGCTACGTTGACGAGGCGTTCGGTTTCGCTGCAGGCTGGAACTTCTTTGTTTTTGAAGCCGCCATGGTGCCCTTCGAGATCACGGCCTGCAATGTCATCATTCACTACTGGAGCGACGTTGTCCCGGCCGGCGCTATCATCGCCATCACCCTCGTGCTCTACTGCTTGATCAACGTCCTTGCCGTCCATTACTATGGCGAGGTAGAGTTCTGGGCTGCTCTTGGCAAGGTCCTCCTGATTGTCGGCCTTCTGATATTCACATTCGTGGTAATGCTGGGCGGAAACCCGCTTCACGACCGATTCGGCTTTCGATACTGGAACGATCCCGGCGCTTTTGCCGAGCTCTATTATGAGGGGAGCTTGGGACGCTGGCTGGGCTTTTTGCAGTGTCTTATCCTGGCTTCATTCACCATTGCCGGACCTGATTATGTCTCGATGGCAAGTTCTTCAGCTTCCCTTTCCAGCAAGAATCAATGCACTAACATGTTTACAGGCTGCGGGAGAGGCAGAAAATCCCCGCATGATCCTTCCGCGTGCCTTCAACGCCGTCTTCTACCGCCTTACTGCCTTCTTCGTCCTAGGCTCTCTGGCAGTCGGCATCCTAGTTCCCTACAACGATCCCGAAATGACCAAGGCCTTCAGTAGCGGTGCCCCAGGTGCAGCAGCAAGCCCTTACGTCGTGGCCATGAACCGTCTGCGGATCGGCGTCCTCCCCCACATCGTCAACGCCATGGTGCTCACTGCCGCTTTCTCGGCAGGAAACAGCTACGTCTACTGCGCTTCTCGGTCCCTCTATGGTCTTGCGCTCGAAGGGAAAGCACCCAAGGTCTTGCTCCGCTGCACGAGTCGCGGAGTTCCCATCTACTGTGTCTTGTTTGTGTTGGCCATTGGGCTGTTGGGCTTCTTGCAGGTGTCGAATAATGCCGCCAAGGTGTTGCAGTGGTTTGTCAACCTTGTGACGGCCAGCCAGCTGATCAATTATAGTATCATCTGTGTCACGTATCTGAGGTTCTACTCTGCGTTGAAGGCGCAGGGCATAGATCGGAGGACGCTGCCATATCGGGGGTGGTTCCAGCCCTTTGCGGGCTGGTTTGGACTGGCGGGTTGTTTTGTCATGACCTTTGTGGGTGGGTATACCGTTTTCCTGCCAGGAAACTGGGATGTTCCTACTTTCTTGTTTTCGTGAGTGGCACTCCCTTCCCTGACTGACAATAGCTTTGTATTGACGTCCGAACTTTAGATATACCATGATTTTCATCACACCGGTGCTCTATATCGGATGGAAATTTTTGAAGCGGACCAAGATCCTCAGAGCAGATGAGATCGATCTGCTCAAGGACCTCGACACCATTGAAGAGTACCAGCGTACATATGTACCATCCAAGTCCGGGTATGTTGCTTGTTATTTCGATCAATACATTGGTGTCATCACTAACTTTTGCTTCACTGCTCTAGAAACTCGTTTTATCGCTTCTTGGATTGGGCCTTTGGCTAATAGCCAAATTCTGCCACCCTGGTGTAAGCATTGACATGTTATTGGTTAATTTGTAGTTGTCCTCATAACATCATAGGATAATAATTTATCTGACTCGATAAATATGGGGATAAACAAATCTGGCCAACCAACAGGGCGGCCCCTTGGTCTTTGGAATACGGACAGTAAAAATGGGAATGGCAATGGGATTCAGGATTCACGTAGGGATGAGTATCTAGACATCTATAGCTACCTTGATATTTCATGTCTAGCTTGTCCTCATATAGATACATATATGATTCAATCTAACCCATGCCTCAACGCCCATCTCTCCACTACCACTTTATTGCTCATCATCGTAGATGAGACATTACATTTGCAGTCCAAGATGTATTCAAGTCTTGATATCAGGATGAAAACGAACATATATGAAACAAAAAAAACCATCTGAATCCAGTCACAAGTTTTTCCTCAACAGCATAAAAGAATAAAATATTATAGGACAAAACATACCAGGCAGACAGGTAGTATATCATTCAATATCTCATCCACAACACAGCTCGAACAGCATCTATTTTCGCCGCCGCTAAAACCACCGTATGGCCTTCAATCTAGGCATTTATTCGAGCCAGTCGAAGGCCTTTATTCGAACCAGGCGCGAGCCAGTTAAAGCATTTATTCGAACCAGTCGAGGCATATATTCGAGCTAGTTAAGGCATTTATTCGAAACAGTTAAAGTATTTATCTAAGCTAGTTAAGACATTTATTCGAGGTAGTTAAAGGTATTTATTTAAGCTAGTAAAAGTATTTATTTCAACTAGTTAAGGCATTTATTCGAGGTAGTTACAGGTATTTATTCGAGGTAGTTACAGGTATTTATTCGAGGTAGTTACAGGTATTTATTCGAGGTAGTTACAGGTATTTATTCGAGCTAGTCGAGGTATTTATTCGAGTTAGTTAAGGGATTTATTCAGGCTGGTCATGACGGTGGTTTTAGCGGCGGCGCTCCAAAAGGGGAAAAAATCACATTGCTCTTTCTTCTTGTCTTTTGACTCCTACATCGAACCCAGGTAACCCAAGTACGTACTACCGTCGTAGGATTCTCTAAGTCCTAGGGCTCCTCAAAAACCCAATAACACCACCACAATAACCCACCAAATCATCCAACCTCTTCTTCTCCTTGTCCTCATGTTCCTTCCATACCCGTAGGGCATTCATAAGCGTTGGACTAGCAAGCACAACATCGAAATGTAACTTCAAAAAGACAGCCATCCAAGCTTGTACGAGCTCGTAGTCCCTCCGCTGTTGGAGTCTGCTCGTCAGGGCGTGGATGAAATGGAGGAGCTCGTTTTGAGACTCGTCTTCGTCGCCTACTGCCAGGGAGCGGAGTTCGAGATCTGCTGTTGAGGGGGATAGTGACTTTAGGTATTCGATGAACTCGTTGTCTATCAGAAAGGTGGGTTAGTTGACTTGTCCCAAATAGGCTGGTTAGTCGGTTGAAGGGTGAAAGAAACTTACAATCCCCAGTCGCAGCACCAGCCAGTAACCGGCCCGTAAAAGCTTGTTCAGCCCGTGACCTCTCAAGTTGTGTAATCCGGGACACCAAAGCCCCTTCATCCTCCTTCTTCGTGGCATCCTCTCCAATCTTGGCAAGAGCATTATTCGCCCCTCCACCGACCTGAGGCAGGAAAAAGGGCGCCTTCTCAGGAGCCTTCGGTGCCTCCTTTGGTTTATTCCTCTGCTTGATAAGATCAATATGCAACAACGTCTGCCATTTACTCCTTGGGACCAAGCTAAGCGTCACCATCTCCTTGCTGAGCTGGTCAACCACCGGTGCAGAAAGCACACCCTCCTCGTCCTCAGGCGCCGATTCGTCGTCAAACGCAGCGTCAACAAGTCCCACGGCACCTTCGCCCGATGCAGTGGGGGCAGACATCTGAGCAATCTCTTTCTCGGAGATCTGTCTCGTGGGCACGTGCTTGAAGAGCGACCTATTGGTCCAGATGTGTACGCCCAGCTCGCCGGCAGTCGTTCCAGCGAGGTATTCGCCCGTCGAGGAGAAGGCCAGAGCAGTGCAGGGTTTTTCCAGCCTGAAAGCATCGATCAGATGGCTCGTGGGGAGATCCCAGACCCGGACTACCGCATCCTGCGACGCGGCTACGATCCACCGCCCATCGTCGGAGAAGCAGAAATCATTGATTGTGTCGCGGCATCCCCAGAGTTCTCTGATTGTGTTTTTGGTCTCGATATCGACTACTCGGATGGAATGGTCGTCGCATGCGAAGGCGATCAGGTCATTGCCGGGGTGGTAGCGGCAGGCTGTGATGCGCGTCATGGGGGCCCAGTCAATCTCGTCGACCAGATTGCCAGTGGAAAAATCCCAGAATTTGATGGTTCCGTCCAGTGAACAAGAGATGACGGTCTTATTCAGCGAGTCGACAACGATACCCGTCACTGCCCCCGAGTGCCTACCCGAACCGGGCGCAAAGTACTTCTTGGAGTGTGCCTGGAACTTGTTTACTTTGTCCAGTGATTTTGCGTGCTGCAGTTTCACCAGCCGCTCCTGTGCGGGCGTCAGTCTAGATGGGAAACGCTGGCGGTGCTGACCTGATTGGAGGTTAAACATATCCAAACTACCACCCACAGAGCCCACGAGGGCGAATGTGCCGCAAGGAGAAATCGCAACTGTCGAGACATCGGTCCCATCACCCGTCTTGAACGCCCAGCGACCGGCTCGTTTGCGGCCCCAGAACCAGGTCCGCGCCCAGGGATCATTCTTGTGGGCTGTGACAACACTTTCCCATCCTGTCATGCCGCTCAGCACAGCATTCGAGGGCCTGCTCTTGTCATTGCCCTTGTCCCAAATGGGCTGCTTTCCTGGCATGGCACCAATGCCACCATCTCGGTTGAGAGAAGAGGCAATGCATGTAATCTCTGGGGCTTTGAGGTCGTCCAATGTTGTGGTTGGGCCGTGGCCAAGAGCGGTGCTCGCGAGGATTCCAATCTTCTTAGCCTTTTTGCGAATGTTGCCCTGACTGAGTTCGGTGCTCTGACCATCACGCCGCAGACTCCAACCCCATAGACTTCTATCCTGGCCACCACTGAGTAACCACTTGTTTCCGGCCTCGGCGCCATCAAAGTCCGATGGCAGAAATTGGAGGCAGTTGACTGGTGCAGCATGACCGCTTCGCTGGTGCAAGATACGCGGCACCGGGGAGAACGGTGTCTCGTCGAAAATCCAAGATTTGAGCGAGTTGTCCAGTCCGCTCGTCATGATGACAGGCTGTCCAGGGAGAAATTCGATCTTGCTGATGCCACCACGGACGGTAGCTGAGCCAGTATTGGATGGTGGGTTATGGGCACTGCGTAAAACACCCATTATCCTCCCGCCTTTGTTGAGATCCCAAAAGGTGACATCTCCACTCACACTTGTCGCTGTCGCCATAACGCCATCTTTCCGCCCATCCTGGCCTGCGCCTCGTCCGTCGCTTCGGAATGATATGCTCGTTACAGGCGCGTCCGGGGTTCCGGCATTTAGTATGAGCGCTGGGTGGTCGGTAACAATGTTTTGGATAATAAGAGGACCCTCCGAGTATGCCACAGCGAGCAGCTCCGGGGCGGGCGTGGACTGAAGGCAAGTGACGGCGCCGCAGTTCGGCGCGGGCGGAACAATTGTGTAGATTAGTTTTCCCGTGCTGATATTCCATATCTCGATCCAACCGTTCTTGCGACCAACGAAGATCTTGTTCAGAAACGTAGGCATGTGGCAAACACCGCCTGTGAGTTCATTGTCCCCCTTTTTCGACGAGACGGAGAAGATGGTCGTGTAATGTTCCAGGGTGTTCGACTTGAAAATCTCGATCCTCGTCAATGCGCAGGCAACAATCCAGTTACCGAAGACCAGAATCTGCTTGATGGGCTGGTCCAGGTCGGTAGGAAGAATTAATTCGGCAGCCTTCTTGCCGCGCTGAAAGGACCATAGACCCTGCGACTCGCCTTTGCGCGCATCTCCCCAAGCAGCCAAAACCTTTTCCTTCCAAGGATAGGTCGCCGTGATATCGGCGGGTGTTTGTGGGCGGGTAACGAAGACGAGATTGAGACCGCGCTTTAGATCGTAGGTCTGGAGGGAGCGGCCGACCGAGGTGGTGATTTGGAAGGTAGTCTTGCCGAGCGGTATCGAGGAGAATGGAACATTTGTGGGAGAGACTAGACCAATTGTCTAAAAGGAGGTCAGTAATACTCGAGGTTTGCTGTCAACTGGTCTGGAATCCGTACCCTGAAGGGCGCAAAAATCGCAGAACCTCTTTTTGCGCTGGCATTTGTAGGCTTTGCGACGGTGACATCTCGTTTTTGACGCTTGGTCGAATGGAGCTCGAGCTCTGAGTGAGGCATTCTGTCAGTTTCAGCTTCTCGGAAGCTCTGAGGTGACAAGAACTGCTCTATAAAACCCAATGGTCACAATCTTCGATGCAGATTCGCGCGTGTTGAAAGTTTTTGCCAGCCTTGTCCGCCCATCCTTGTCCATCATGACTGAAGTGGGCCGCAACTTTTTTCCCCCATTCCCCAATCGATAAGGCAAGTCTGGTCAGCCACACACGTCGCGGAGACTACGCCGCTGCGCAAGTCAACGCCGCCGCTAAAACCACCGTCTGGCCTTCAGTCTAGGCATTTATTCGAGCTTGTTAAGGCAATTATTCGAGCTAGTCAAGGTATTTATTGTATTTATTCGAGCAAGTTAAAGGCATTTATTCCAGCTAGTTAACGTATTTATTCGAGCTAGTTAAGGTATTTATTTATTCGAACTAGTCAAGGTATTTATTCGGGTTAGTCAAGGTATTTATTCGGGTTAGTCGAGGTATCTAATTGTAATTAGCCTTGGGACACCAGATTGAAGGCCAAGACGGTGGTTTTAGCCAAGTATACAGTGGTTTTAGCGGCGGGGCAAACAACGGCCTGTGGCGGTGCGACCGTTGACGTCTTGGGCATGTGTCATCGAGACCCGCTGTCAATGTTCACCGATTCAACTCCTTGAGTGGGGTCCCGCAACTTCTGACCGCCTTTCAAGACAAGACCTCTTGACCTCCTCTTATCGCCGCAAACTACTCTTCAGCTGCAAAGCTAGCGAGTTGGACACTGGAAAAAAGCGCAGTGATCGAATAGGAATGAATTACCAGGGGGGTTCAGTATGCAGCAAGGGGCAAAAGGGCACGCGACCTCTTTCCCTCCGAGCCGGCATCGCAAGGTTCAGCTTCTGCCACCAATACAATTTCGGTATTTGGATGAGGTCACAGAGATTGCCCCGCCAAACCAGCTCCTTGTGGTACATACAGCCAGGCACATAGCAGCTTCCCACTTTCCAGTCGGCACCAAAACATCAAGCAGCAGCACTCTACCCGCTGACCGGAGCCCCATCTCGTTCCTGGCTCTGGGTCCGGGTCGTGATAGCGGAAGCGGTTCAGCCAACACGTGTAATTAATTAGTTCCAGTGATCAAAAACGGATGCCCCTCCACCCAATGACTTGGTGACATCAATGGCCCAAAAAGGTCTTGAGCTGCAACCTTCCTTACCCAACCGACTCTCTACAACTGAGCACAATTTTATTCTTTACGCTGTTCGTATAGGGCCAAGATATCACATCAATTGCCGGGCTTTTGTCTACTTTTTAACCTTCCTGGACCCGTCAGATCACTAGCCCGTTCCTGTGTGCCGCTACCACCATCCGAGGTCTTACCAGTTCCTTGGAAGCAGGGGAAGGAAGTAAAATACCTGCCGCCTTTTGCCACGACAGTAAACTTCCTCTTTTCCACCGCTCATTCCTTCGATTCTTGACCGTCTTTTCCGTGTAAAAGTGTTTTAACCTAGGTTAATTGGCATTGAGAAGGTACTTTTGACTTTTACTGCATTTACACGAAGGAAGCTTCTTTCCTATAACGGTATAGAGTTCAAGCCTCCCTAGCTCCCGCTCTTTGTTCGCTTCCAGATGACAAGTAAGAACCTAACCCGGGATCTAGAACGGTCGAACCCAGGGACATTGGAGACGATGGAGGCGCCTTCCGGCCAACCTAGCTCTGGCCCGAAGCCTGCTGACAGCGGCGGTCCTTCCATGGGTCAACCTCAATCGCAGTCGCCTCAAAATATTCCCGAGAGCACGAAACCGGCTCAGAGTCAGGCACAGACACAACCGAGTCCCCAGACACAAACACCAACACTGGCACAGGCACAGCAGCAGCAACAGGGCCATGCTCCTAGTTTGACCTCTCACCCACGGCAGCCCATCTCTAACTCGGCAACAGTCACATCGACAGCATTCGCAACAATAAACACTTCGAGCATCACTTCCCATCCCAAACCCAAGACGCAGCGATCCGTCTCGCATTCCCACTCGCACAGTCTTTCAGCAGCAACCTCTTCCATTCTGAGCCATCTCACGGGCCGCAAGAGTAGGCATGCAGAGGCTGGAACTACAGATACTCACGTCGAACGGAGCAGCATCTCGAAACCCCCGCCCATCTCGTTACCTCAGCACCAACACCAGCACCACCACCAGGGCTCGTTGCACAGTATACGGAGTCACCGGTCGTCCCTGACGTTGCACAGTCGCCGGAGCTCGTCCAACTCGGAGACCTGGAGAGAAGAGCTTGGCCTTCTCAAGGGCTCGCAGGGATATAGCGACTTTCTCGGTGGACCCGTTTCCGCCGCCCCAGCTCCATTCTCGCACCGAGACTTTGCCATCGAGACGACCCAGGCCGATCTAGAAGACTTCGAAACGCCGCGATTGCTACCCGGCACAGCCACCGGGATCGATATTCCCTCCAACCATCGTTCTCTTCCCGAGCCTGCCTTGATCACCAGTGGCCGCTCTTCTTTGACTTCGGCAACCAACTCGGGAGACGCCGACGCCAGCAAGCGAGTGAGCGTCAGCTCCATGTACAGTCTGGCTTCCGCACGTGGAGGAGTACCAAGCTCGGCAGCATCCGCCAACGGTAGTGATAACAACAGCAGCGCCGGGGGAGTGTCCGTTTCGCACCGCTCGGCTTCGGGCCTCATGGCTTCATCTTCCGGAGGGTCCAAGGGCCCGGCCACGTCGCAACCCGAGGCGAGCGTGTCCAATATGACGATTACCACGGCCAGTCAGCCGTCACAGGGAACCCACCAGCTTGCACCTCGTGAGCCCCCTGTCCACCACCTGAATGATATCATCAAGAGGAGCAGTACAGCGCCTCAACCGCCAGCCGCCACTGCGGCTTCTGCTGCCACTCCGACGCCTCGACCCCATCCCCCGACTAGGTCTCGCAGTAGGGCTAAGCGTCGGTTCAGCGGGAGCACTGCGACAAGCAGCCACAGTCCTAGTGGAGATCGGGTGGTGCCTCATCGGGCTGAGAAGGAAGAGTTGAAGCCGGCACCCTGGGGTGTCATTGGCGTGTGCGCGTTAGATGTGAAAGCGAGAAGCAAGCCCAGCAGAAATATCTTGAATCGATTGATCCAGAACCGCGAGTTCGACGTCCGTGTCTTTGGAGACAAGGTTATTCTCGATGAAGGTGAGTTCGTCCACTTTGCTGTGTCATTCCCATCCTGTTTGGCATCATTGCTAACATGTGGAAATAGAGATCGAAAATTGGCCTATTTGGCAAGTCACTGTCCAAACAATTCCATCCCATCTTGTGTCGAGTCGGATATACTAACAGCCAGTTGTTTACTCTCTTTCTAGTGACTACCTTATATCCTTTTACTCGGACGGGTTTCCGCTCGAAAAGGCCATCGCCTATGTCAAAGCTCGGAAGCCCTTTTGTGTGAACGATGTTCCCATGCAAAAGATCCTCTGGGACCGTCGCCTGTGTCTTCGACTTTTGGATCGTATCGGTGTCCCAACCCCACAGCGTATCGAGGTGAACCGTGACGGTGGTCCTCGGCTACTTACCCCTGAAGCTGCGAAGCTTATTAAGGATGTCAGTGGTGTTGTCTTTGAGCCTACCGATACAAGCCCCGAGCACATCAATGCCACAACCCCACGCAAGGTCGAGTTGCTGGACAACGGCGATATTCTGTCGGTGGATGGAACACTGATCAAGAAGCCTTTCGTCGAAAAGCCCACCAGCGGCGAGGACCACAACATCATCATCTACTTCCCCTCTTCGGCCGGTGGTGGAGCTCGAAAACTGTTCCGCAAGATCGGTAACAAGAGCAGCGAATATGTCGAAGACTTGACGATTCCGCGTTGCATCACTCAACCCGAGGAGAGTTTCATCTACGAAAAGTTCATGCAAGTCGATAATGCCGAGGACGTCAAGGCCTACACTGTAGGGCCTAGCTACTGTCATGCTGAGACCAGAAAGTCACCTGTCGTCGACGGAGTTGTTCGTCGTAACACGCACGGCAAAGAAGTCCGATATGTGACGGCTCTGAGCGCCGAGGAAAAGGAGATTGCCAGCAAGATCAGCACTACCTTTGGGCAGCGCGTCTGTGGCTTCGACTTCCTACGGGCGGGTGGCAAGAGCTATGTTATTGATGTGAATGGGTGGAGTTTCGTCAAGGACAATGACGATTACTATGACCATTGTGCAAATATCCTCAAGGACATGTTCATCAAGGAGAAGTTGCGGAGAGAGGGCTTGACGCCTCCCATGCCTTCGCCGGCCTTGTCTGACGTCGACCCTATGACGGCACGTGCAGCCCAGGTCTGCAAGGATAAAGAGCTGGCTGTACTTGTCGCTACTCAGGGTAAAACAAGTCTGGAAAAACAAGCTGTCCAACTACAGAAATCAGTCGAGGCTCAAATGGAGAGTCAAGGCCAGGTCAAGTCCGACGTGTCTGTGACGCCCAAAGCAGGAAGCATACCGGCCAGTCCTCACTTGTCGTCGTTCATGGAGGCTATGCAATCCTCAGCCACTGCGACGCTTCCTGCAACTGCACTTTTGCCAGACGATGTGGTCACTTCTTCCCAAGACCACGAAGAGACGCCGCCACCTCCGCCTCCCAAGCCTAGCTGGAAGCTCAAGGGGGTGGTGTCGGTCATTCGGCATGCAGACCGGACACCGAAGCAAAAGTACAAGTTTACGTTCCACACGGAACCCTTCATTGAACTCCTCAAGGGCCACCAAGAAGAAGTGCTCTTGATTGGTGAGGCTGCCTTGGCAAGCGTCCTTGAAGCTGTCGACGTGGCTATGAAGGCCGGCATCGAAGACCGTGGAAAGCTGAAAGCGTTGCGCAATGTGCTCGTCAAAAAGGGTGGTTGGGCTGGAACAAAGGTGCAAATAAAACCCATGTTCCGGAAGAAATCGCCCGAATTGAAGACGGTGGAGGAGGAACTGCCCAAGGAAGAAGTTCCGGATAAGGATCCAAAGGAAGACAAGAACGCTGCGGATGGTGGAAAGCGGCGCAATGTTCCCAGGCGGCATGATTCGCTCTCTGGTGTAACAATGTCCAAGTTCACGGCAGCTGAGGAAAGTCTGGTCCTGGACAAACTGCAGCTGATCGTCAAATGGGGCGGCGAGCCTACACACTCAGCGCGTTACCAAGCCCAGGAACTGGGAGAGAGCATGCGTAGTGATCTTGGTCTCATGAATCGCGAGGTGCTTGAGGAGGTACACGTCTACAGCAGCAGCGAGCGTCGCGTGGTGACGAGCGCTCAGATATGGGCGGCGAGCTTCCTGAACAAGAGCGACATTCCGGCCGATTTTATAACCATTCGGAAGGACTTGCTAGACGACTCGAATGCTGCCAAGGATGAAATGGACAAGGTCAAGAAGAAGCTTAAGGGGCTTCTTCGCAAGGGCAATGAGCGTCCTCCGCAATTCGCCTGGCCTGATAACATGCCCGAGCCAGCAGAGGTGCAGACACGTGTCGTCCAGCTCATGAATTTCCACCGCAAGGTGATGCAGCACAACTACAGCAAACTGTACAGTGGTGCTGTCAACTCGCTCAACGCCATCAACAACCCGAGTTCCGAGAAGGTGTCTGGAGAATCCGGACCAGGTACGCTGTCCTCGTCGGGTTCGCATGGCTCGCTGTCGCAAGCCAATGCAGTTAATAGCATCCAAGCCCGATGGTGCTGTGGAGAGGATGCGGAGCTGTTCAGGGAGCGCTGGGAGAAGTTGTTTGCCGAGTTCTGCGATGGAGAAAAGGTCGACCCGAGCAAGATTTCCGAATTGTACGACACGATGAAATTCGACGCCCTTCACAACCGGCAATTCCTCGAATGGGTCTTTACGCCACCAAAGACCATGCTCGAAGAGGAGTACGGAGTGCCTACAAACGGCAAAGAGAACAAGTCAGCCTCGACCTCGACGTCTGCTGCAAAGGAAGCTGATGACGCAGCCGCAAGCCGTAAGGTGTCTGAAGATTCAAGATCTGAGCGCTCCCCTGCTCTTTCGGAACGAATCGAGGAGAAGGGCAAATCCGTGAGGCGAATATTCCGTCGGCGGTCATTCTTGACCGGTCCGAGGACTGGTGGGGAGGCAGAGCTGCCCGAAAAGTATTTCCACCTCCACAGGGGTAATAGCCAGACCAAGGCCAAGACAGATGCCCGTTTCGAGCCTCTGCGCGAGCTTTATCAGCTCGCCAAAGTCTTGTTCGATTTCATCTGTCCTCAAGAATATGGCATATCAGACAGCGAAAAAGTAAGCAAAAGATGGCATCATGTATTGGCTGGTTTGAGGCGTCCCTTTACTTACCTTTGTTATAGCTCGAAATCGGCCTTTTGACAACCCTTCCGCTCTTGAAGGAGATCGTCCAGGACCTCGAGGAGATGCAGGCGTCGGAGGAAGGGCAGTCCTTCATCTACTTCACCAAAGAATCGCACATTTACACCCTGCTCAACTGCATTCTCGAGGGTGGCCTGGAGACTAAGATCAAGCGGGCCACCATCCCAGAGCTTGACTACCTCTCGCAGATCTCGTTTGAGCTCTACGAGATGCCCGCCGACCCCCCGACGGATGCCGACGGCAACCCTGTGTTCAACTATAGTATCAAGATCACAATAAGCCCGGGATGCCATGTCTTTGATCCGCTTGATGTCCAGCTAGACAGCAAGCACTGTATTGGCTGTGCCCCCCGTCGGAGCCTGACAGCCCATGCAGACTGGATGTTTGTGATTGAAACATTACGAGCCAAGTTCCATCAGTAAGTCATGTCACTCCACCGTCGTTCCTGGCCCCCCTCCTAGAGGATCCGCCATACTCATGCGTTGTTATTCTGCTGTATAGGGTGAAATTACCAAAGACGTTCCTGGCCGTGAACCTGTCAGATGCATTCACGTTCCAGGAGAAACCACAGAGCGACGGGGGTGACAAGTCGGAGGAGGCGAATAAGGCCGAGGAGCCTCCTACCACGTCGGTCACAACAGAGGAGGCGAAAAAGGCCGATGAGCCTGCTACCACGTCAGGAATAACAGAGGCGAAGACGACAGAAGAGGCTGCTACCACGCCAGGCACAACAGAGGCCAAAAGCGAGTGAGTGGTGAGAGGGATTGAGCCTCGTTTTGGTTCCTCGCTAGTTGACCGGCCCGAATGGGGCCAGACCGGTGTCAGCGGGCTCTTCGGGACAGGCAAACAGACCCAACCGGAGACGAAAGCCAAAACAGGTCTAGATGTCCAAAATTCTGTTCAAAAAGAATGGGCGGATGAGACTTAGGCATATGTGCTATAGGTGACGTAGCAGTCCGTGCAGTGGCCGGGCTGTCATCGGGAAGGAGGATGATATAGCCGGGTCTCCTTATGTGTTTATGTTGCTGTTTTTCTTGCTCTCTCTTGTATCGATCGAGCGCATGGTCTGAAAAGGGAAGAAGAGCCTGCTTACCGACCGAACCCACCCCCACACGATCCCGATCGCCTCACCGCCAGTTTCTGCCTGTCAACAACCGCGTATGCGGTTTTGCTACGGGGGGTATATCACCCATGTGGTTGCCCTGCCTTGCGTATCTTTGTTGTCTCGTGCGTTCCGCTCCGGACTGCCGGACCGGGGGTCGTTGGGCGCAACCAGAGAAGGGGGGTCCATGGTTTGGGTGGCTCGGGTTCGGAAGTTGGCTCACGCAAGTACTTTTTTGTTTTTTCTTCATGTTGCCTTGGTGAGATTATGTCTTGAAAGAACTGAAAAGAGGAGCCATATCACAATAGACAAGACAGGGTGGTAGACTTGGTAGAGCTTGTCATTATAGTACTAGAATAGAGAGACCATCATCTTGGTATTGCACAGTACAAAACACAGCATGTTCACACTCGGTACACAACACACAAAGACGGGCATTTTCACCCTCGATACACAATCAGTCACTATTGTACCAAAACCTTACCGGCGAAGGCTTCCGGTTTCGTGGCGAAAAACCTCCCATGATCCCATCTTGCTTTATTTCTTGGATGTGTGCGGGACGGGCCAGATGTTGCACAGCAGCGATTGGTCACATGGATTTTCGTTAAGAAGACGTAAAACTCTGTGACGACGACGAAAGGTCTGTGCTTCTGTTGCTTGGTTGACTCAAAAGTGTGAAGAAGAGGTGAAGAGTTGGGGGTATCCGTTGCTTGGTAGGTAGACCTGACTTGAGGCTCATCTTGGCACCGTTGATCATTGAGAAAGGCCGAGTGATTTTTTCCTGTCATTGGCACTAGCGGAAGAGGCCGAGTAATTCTCTCATCGGGTCTCTACCAATTGAACTGTTTTATTTTATCATGAGATTAGAGGGTGATGCTTGGCGTCGTTCCAGTGTTGGAGACTATGAAAGAATCCACCAAACGTCCGTGGGTGTGACGAATGCAGTGACGAGCGAGCGAGCGAGGGGGAGGGGTTATGTTGATGGCAAGTGGTGTCGGGGTTGTTGAAAGCTCTGTTATTCGTACAAGAATACCTTGCTTGGACATGATGATGAGGGATCGGAGTGCTTCTAAACAAGCTCAAAAAAGTTTCCATCATCGGCTTTTTATCTGTTAATGGTTGCTGTCGCGAACAGAGGGATGGTGATGGAGGCTTTTTCCCAACAGGGGGGCAGGGGCGGGAATGGAATCTGGAGCCTCTCATTCGTTCTCCAAGTCACTCAGCAGAGCCCCATCCCACGAACCTTCAATCTGCTACTCCAGAAGCAGGGGTGGCTACATTAGTAAGGTGAATAACTCGTCGCAAGGGAAAATAGAATCATGTTCTTTTCTCTCTCCATCTGGGGTTGGAATTGGAGAGGGTGGCAGAGCGAGTGGGGAGATGACCGGGGTAGATCTGAGAAGTTCGTGTGCATTGCAGCAGGCTATTATCTCAAATACTCAATATGATACACAAAAAGTGGCATGGGGAGTTAGAGCATCCGTCCGAACTCGTCATTCTCTGTTCGGTTTGAACTTGCGCTTGGCTCGGACAGGTGGAATGCAAGGGCGTAAAACATTCACTCCAACAGGGGCCCTAGGAGATGATCTGCCAGATCGAGTCTATGCGCGGTGACGAGATGGGCATTTAGACCTTTCCAGAAGAAAGAGAGCGCAGTTCGTTCGAGCCTTGGTCAGCCAGCCAGCCGGTGATCATTTCCAACAGCTCAGAACCTAGGCAGGGAACAGAGACTTCAGTTGCTCTCTGAAGGCAATTTTGGAGGTCGGGCGTGATGAGTAATTCATGAGTTTCCATGCATTGTGTCTTTGTTCACTCTGCTCGCCGAGTTGAGGTCGAGATGCTCCCTACAGTCTGGCATCAGCAAATAATCCCTCATTTTTGTCAGGGTAAAAGAGGCAGAGAAACATGATAAATGTTCTGTTGGAATATCGTGTAGCGACAGGCCAGGGAACAAACTTCGGGGTTTCGGCCTAGTTTCCTGCGAAACCTTTGAGCGATATGTTCGAGATGTATTGATCCGTGTTATGCCACAGCAAGGTAGGACATGACGAGATGGCGTCCATCAAAGAATAGACGTCTGGTGTATTCAGTTGTGTGGCACACATCCATGTCACGTCGGGTATCGGCAGATGAGGCTATCGGCCTATTTTTGACGACATGGTACGTATAAGTAGGGCCGCCAAGTCTCAGGCAAGTGTGTTGTTCCCTTTTGGGCTCTCTGCCTCTAGTCGAGCCTTCGGATCGACAAATTGTCCCGGCGACTCAAGATCCGTCAACATGTAGTGTGGTTTCTTTGCAACCGAACGTCGCAAAGAAGACAAGGAAGGGGACGGCATGTGTTTTTTTCAAGTGCGTCAAAAGAAACGGGCCAACCAGGATCCAGACCACGACACGATGATATGGCGGATATGCGGACGACTGATTGTTGCTCACACCGAGAAGGCGGGACGAAACAGAGGGAGCGTCTGTCGACCCTTCTCGGGATTCGACTCGGCCACCCATAGCTGCCGTGTGTAGACTCTTGGCCGTGTCGGGCTGCTTGCACTGTCAAGATAATGACTGGAAGGGAGTGTTCTGTAACACTTGGGGGCTGGATCTGATGGTCGTACAAGTCCAGCGCAGCATGCCGGGGAGGGACCATGCAGTAGAGAAGGTGGGATGTTGATACCCAGAAGAAGATCGATTCTGGCTCTTTCATCAAGACTCATGCTTGCCATCTATTCTGTTGCCCTCTGCAGGCTCCAAGTTGGGTACGGATTACCACGGTGCAACCTCTGGTGTGCGGTTGTAGTGACGTTTCTTGGCATCCGGTTCTCCGTTGCAAGTCAAACATGTTATCTGGGATTTGCACAAGGGCTCAACAGCCAGGCCGGGTCGTCAAAAAACGGCGTACCGCATAGACCACAGACGTGCATGAGGACTGGGGATGGTGCATGTGTTTGAAGTCAGCAGAGCGGGACGAAACCCGCCCAATTGGCTGCTGTTATGTGTACGACCAAAGCTGGGAAGTCCAGACGGCTGGCCAACTGCTCCGTGCACATCAGAATACAGAAATGTCCTCCTTCAAGACAAGATATAGCTGGGCTTGGGGATTCCTTTTGGATCGAATGAGCTCACGATGACCCCTTTGTCCAGGCGGTAGTCCATAGGTATCGTAGCTCGAGGTGAGGCTGGCAGTCTGCGCTTTGATAAGGGCTACCGGGCAGTTTGGCCAACACTATGCTCGAAACAAGCCAAACGGCGAGACTCCCGGAACCGAAGCCTATTTGCCATTCCCTACGGGTGTGATAGTGGCTTCTGGCCAAAACATGTCCTGATCGAGGGCGGTGGCGCCGAACGGTTCGCAGCGGATGCGCCAGAGCAGCTCCTGATAGGCTATATTGTCGTGAATATCGGCGGAATGGGCACCATGGATTGCCATCGAGCAGCGGTGTGATACCCAGGTCGCCGTGGAGTTAAGATATGGTATCCGCCGGATGTACTGAGCACATTTCCGCAGAAACGTGTGCGTGAGAGCCGCCAACCCGTGCATTGCGTGCATCATCCAGATACGTACACCTATGACGACCTGAATCTACAACTCACCGTCTTGGGATGGACATCATTGTTCCTGGCCTGTCCCTGTGCGAGATCTTTGTTAGCCTTCCGGACCTTCCCTGTGCATATCAGCTTTGACAATGGAGATGTATCCTGTTCTGGTATAGTCAAAGAGACCTCCTCGTTGGAGATCAAACTTCTCCAAGAGGCTAGAAAAAGTCTAGAAATTTCCTCTCACTGACCCTTGCAAAGTGATATCCAGGGTCAGGGTCAGGGGCCGGAGTTCATGCTCTGAGAGGATGGACATGGGAAAAAGACAGAAAGAGGAAAAAGGTTGAACTTATGTGTCGCTGGCGCTGACGAAGTTATGTTTGAGAGTGTGCAATAGGCCAGGACCAAGATCTCAGCGGGAAAAGTCTCGCGTTTGTTTTATGACCAAGTCCGATCGTGTGCTACCAGTGCGGGCTTATCCGCACAGCAGCTGGGATGCAAGAGGCAAGCTGGTACCAAACGTCCAGTTCCAGCTTGGCATACCGTCTTGGGATCGGTTGAATACGCCTTGCGGGCGAACGGGCGGGTAATAACAACGACCAGTAACTGCTTCTGGTCCCGTTGTTCAGGAAGCTCGGACGCTTCTATTATTGAGGGTTGCGTCTGAGAGTGGTGGAGAATCGAGTTCTTCAATACATACCGCCGACTACGATTAGTCCCCAATGCCTCACCACATTACCTGTACCTTGACTAAGGAATTGTCGAGCTGAAAGACTGCTTTGCCTGCAGCTCGGCATACAGGCAGACTCCTCAATACCCGGCATGATTGATCCGGGAGAGAGGATCATCGTAGTTGGTAGGGGACCACACTCAGTGTATGGTCAAAGGTGAGTACCAGGTAAGTTGGCGTTGGTCGACGATAAGAAGTTGGATAATGTAGGGGCAAGCAGAGAAAATAATGGCACATGTGACATGGGTAAAATGCAGGGAATATTATGGGCAAAATCCGATGAGAAAGGTTGCTGGGTGCTTTCTTTCAGCCCTGAATGGTCTGTGTCTGGGACTCTGGTGCGAGACAGAAACGTGTAAAAGGATCAGATTTGGGAATGCACGACCTCGACAAGGATAATTTTTGTGTACCGAAAAAAGTACCGCCGGTCTGAGTGTCTGAGAGTGGGGTTGCAAACGTACACAAAGTCAATGAGGTGTCTGAAGCCTACGTCGTAGGTCTCTCTCCAGACAAGGCAGGAGCGTTAGATACTGAGGTAGGTACGGACCAGCCGGTTCAAAGAGCCAGAACAGGGCACCTCATAACGTGAGAGCTGCGAGCTGCGAGCTGCACCTGCCTAAGCAAGCACTTTCTCTCCTGAAAAGCGCATTGGCACGGTGTTGAGGTACCGCGCAAGTACGTTTGTCTCGCCACTTCCAGTTGTAGAGACGGGCAAGACGTGGAAGGTGGAAAGAAGCTGAGCAAAACGGCTCCTTCCCATGAATACCACAGCGGACCCATTCATGGGACGGATAGCGGGTATGGAAGGCGCGACTTCCTTGCTCGTCGATCCCCATCATGGAAAGCCATTTCTAGAATTTGGCCCAGTTTGACTTGTCCACCTTGGAGCTCCTTCCTCCAACGGTTCTGAGCACAGGACACAACACACGATGGAAATCTGAATATGTCCTCTCGTGCGAGTTCCCAGTTCCACCCCATCCAGCGAGACTAGAAAAATCCGGTCACCTAGTGCTGTCTCATGTACAGCAGTACCTGAGTACAAGGGCAGATGGCCACATCCCCTCATTGCCTTATCGGTCCAACCCACCACCATGGCGTCCTCCCATTTGCCTTTTAATGCCCGACATTCCACGTCTTGATGACATGAACAGGAGGCACTGAAGAGGCGGGGCACCTTTTGCTGTCTGTCCATCTGGTACGCTGTCGTACTGTATGCCAGACGCTGGTCTCCTTCTGGCTTTACCGCTAACAAAGTAGCTGGTCAAAGTACCGGCTGGTACTCGAGGCAGATCTTGGCCAAGTTTCTTGCCTTGGTCTCCCATGCCCTCTTCCCTTCGACCAGCAACACGTCTTGGATCAAATGAGAACGAGTACATGGCCCAACCAGGGCCACATGTTCCTTGAAGTGTCTCCCGCTGCGTACGCAGTGGGTAGTCCCGCCCTCCAGTCGAGTGAACTCCCACACCAATCACCAATCACCAGCCATCAGATGACGAGATGATGGACCTCCATCCAATGCAGTTGCTGTATGTAGCTGCCGTCCCTTTCCCACCTTCATGCCCAGTGAGACTCGTATGGAACTCTGTTCCCTCCACCACACCACTCTCCGCTCTCCGCGACACTTTTAACCGCTGTCACCATCGCTCGATTCACCCCCCGACTGGATCGCGAACGCGTGTTTCTGATCCCCTCATCTCGGCTCAAGCACTCTCTTGTCCCTGCTGAATGAGAAAAGACAAAAAGCCCATGCAAGGTACCCGAACACATCGGCCGGTAGACAAAGAGTATCGAGATACTGTCCGTAGCCGCCGCAGCACCTGGACATATGAACAGTAGCACAGCATGCCATTGACGTTGTACCACGTAAACTCCAAGAGCTCCCTGCGCAATATAGCTTAGTATATGCGCACCATGCACCGTTGCCACTAGCACTGGCCAGCCAAGTCTCCAACATGCCACCACCAACTATGGTTTGGGCAACCGCTCCTTCCAGGCATCGACGGCCATGGCCTCATGTTTTGTCGACTCACACACCAGCCACCGACCCCAACAAAAAAAAATGTATAGAAGGGCAAACCGGCCTCCAATTTCCAGGGTAGTTCTTCCTTCCATCACTTCCTGATGCCTCTATCCCAGGAGGCATCTTAGGGACAGGCTGGCTCCCGATCCAGTGACCAGATGTTTCTCCTCCGTGTTTATGCCATCCGAGTTGCCACTATCCCGGGGAAGGGATAGAGCCGCCGGGTGACAGGTAATAAACCCTTGCTCGCTGTCAGAAGTCATCCCATCCGGCCCCAGAGTAGACATCCGTTTGGATCTCCAGAAAAAATTTATTGAGTGGCCGCAGCGAGGAAACGAATACAACCAAGGATCCAACGGCTAAACCCTCATGATAGCTTGGGCTTTTATACCCTCCAGGGTGGCCGAAAAGAGCCATCAGAGGACTGCAGCACCTTGCAAGGGGACCACATCAGGAAATCTGGGACGGCAAGAAGACAGGGCTCCCAGGTCGAGCGGAAACCGCTTCTTGCTGCCGTTCTCACATCTGACTGTTGTGGCTGCGCTGTGCCGTCGGGAGGGCCCTAGCTGCTTGTGATGTTTCTGACAAGAGAGAATAAGAAAACGAACAGAAGACGCGAAAGAAGTCAATCTGACGGTAATCACAGCCTTGAAGTAGACAGTGTGGTCCAACGGGGGAGATGGGGAGCGGGGAAAGGGATGGGCAAATTTGGCGCTCTCGTCTTTTCAATCACACGCGATGCACCTTGTCATCCTTACACATCGGTCAATATCTAACCACGACTTCCACGTTTGGTTCGAGCACCGTGGGTTCAAGATTGGACGTTGAACAGGTGGAAAGCAAGAGTCGAGGAGAAACGGGAAGCGAGGACCTCGGAGCGTGGAAGAAGCCCGAGTAGGAATAAAACCGGCGCCCCAGGCCGACCTCCCTTGCGCTACGTTCATGTTGTCGCAGTCGCTCGCTTCGATGCCCGTGCTCGCTGAGCTGGTAATAAAAGTACACAAGTAAGGGAGACGGAGTCTGTTCGCACAGGTGCGGAAACGGATACAAGGAAACGACGCGAAGTGCAAAAGTCCACTGCCACTCAACAATATCGATAGGGAAGGCACGTACGTAGTGCACGCAGTAGTTTCCGTTTAACCCGCACAGTACGGTACAAGAGATCGGAGCTACATTGATGTACGCCTTGCGGCATGCATGTACTTTACGGTAACAGTACGAATCCATACACGCCCACCGCCAGACCAGTAATCGAAATACCTGGTTCGAGCCGGCGGTACAGCATTGGGCTCGAGATCACGGTCCTTTGGCCTCTGGGATCAGTCTCCCGCACAATCAGCCGTTTTCCCAACGCACGTATAATACTGTATGTCGACAGATTTGGATACCTGGACAAGTACTATACTGTGCAGTACCCACACGCGGGGTGACAGGGGAAACAGTGGGAACAGTGGAAGAGCTCCACTTGCAGCGAGCCCCAAGACCCATCATAGACGAGCCCAGAACACACCTACACCACTAGAAATGCAGGAAAGAACATTCAAGGACTGGACTTAGACCACCAGAACCACCAGAACCACCAAAACCAACAAACCAGCAACCAGAAACGAGAACTCACCGTCACATAACCACTTACAAACAGGGCCGAAGCCATCTGTAGGTACCGACGTTTAATCCACTCGGTATGCCTGGATCTATGCCGATTCTGGGATATATCCCCTTTCTCACTTCGGCAGCCGGATACCATAGTCCTCATCATGCCGTCGGTTTTGCATATCATTGGGACCCGCCCCAAGTCTCTGGCTCTCACCGTCGACAAAAGACCAGGTCCAGGTCCATGTCCATGTCCTCCAGATCCATCCACTCTTAACTCAGGTCATAAAAAGTGACCGACCGCTCAACTCTCACAAAACGATTCAAAAGGCCGTCCGTCTCCCGTTTACCTCGCTGCCCTTACAATCAGACCTCCCGTCGAGATCCCACGTTTGACAAACAAAGACACGGAATCGACATCAAGCCCGTTTTGTCACTCATCTCACCTTTATGCTCTCCTGATCGAGTCTCGGCTGTTCCTTAAATACCTTCTCTTGCTGCCTCTCAAGGTCAGTTCCAACTTGCAGGAAAGAACCATCATCGCCACTCCCTCGACATCAGATCAACATACAAGTTCAGCATCTCCTCTCACTGTCACGTCGTCACCGTTACTTCAGCAAGCTCTCTTGAGTCCAGCCAACCCCTCCCAAGACCCAGCTCAGACTTTCACTTGACGACTTGTACTTGGCGGTAGTGACTGCTACTGTCGATTCCAGACAAGCCGCAGAGCTCTTCTGGTGAGTGGGACGCCGTTGTGGAGCTCTCAACGGTTCATCAGCACTAATACCGTCAGAGAATTCGGTGCAGAGACTACCCCCCTCAAACCGGCTTTATTAGCGAGAAGCATCTTGGATCTCGGCCCTCGGCCCACGCAAAGCTACTCGTCCGACACAAGCCTTATACCCTAGGCCGGCCCCCCTGGTCATTGGCAAACAAAAAACCGAGTCCCGTCGAGGCTAGTGAAAAGCAAGCAAGCAGCGGACGCAACGGCACGGCAAAGATGGCGATCGCCCACGCCTGCGCGCACTCGTTCAAAATGATCAAGTCGGACAGCACCTTGATCCAGTGGACCTGCCACCTGTGCCACTCGGGACCCCACTGGTGGATCTTTGAATGCCGGTACTGCAAGATCCACACGTGTCGTCCCTGCATCCAAAACGCCTGAGCCGGGCCCTGTGCCTGGCCCGGGTTGGCGTGCTGGACGGTACCCTAGATCTGGTGCGTGCGTCAGGGGGGTTGTCGACCGTCATGGTTGGCCTGAATGGGGTGCGATTGCAGGTAAGTTGCAGCGAATACCCAAAGAAGGTGCCGTCACCCAAAGTACAGTACCACCTGGAACAGGCCCAAAGGCGGAATTGACGTTACCGTCAGTGACGTATGGCATTTCACCCTCGTCCAAGAGGGTGTGATGCTGGGAAGCCGGTCCCCCAAATATGAAGCCCCAGGCCAGCTGAGCGGACATAACCCGTTCCGTCCAGAGCCTGGGCAGGAACCACGTCTCCAACATATGGCTGCAAGATCACGGTACACAACGAGAACCAGCGGGCTAACACGGCACCGGTGTCCCTTTAGAAAACGCTTGGACGGCAAACCAACCGGAGTGAGTCGGCTGCAAAGAGCAAATATGGATCTTGACCTTTTTGATCGCATATCGGGCAAAAGGCTCTTTGGGTCGAGTGTCGTTCAGTTTCAACAATCACAGTGCTGGGGGGGAGCGACCACTCGGGTAAGGTGACTCGTTTTGGGCCCCGAGGTCGCCATTGCAAGACAGCTACTCCCCCACATTTCCAGCCGACCAACCACCCTTGTTCAGGTATCATCGGACGAGAAACCCAATCGTGGCTCACGAATCTCGCATGGCTTCGGATATATCTGGCTGTCACGCATTATGAACTTAGGGTGTCTTCAGCCTGGCCTGGTGGGCATTATCGAGAACGTGGGAAAGGGGTGTCGAAGGAAAGCCGTGGGAAAAATCTGTGCCACGCCGCCCTATCCCGTCTTTTACGAATTTCTTATTGTCATTCACACATTCTCTGGGTTTTTGGTTGCTTTTTATTGGCGTTTGGGGCTTATTAGACGGTTATGTTAGAACATAGGGCGCGCAAAGCGATGGGAGACGGAGTCCAAAAAACTGGAAGTCGGCGGAAAAGAGAAAAAGTTGGTCATGGTCATTATTCACCCTTTTTTCCTTGCTTTTTTCTTAGATGATAATATGTCTTGACTCTTCTTATTTTTCTTTTTGGGTATTCAATTCTCCAGTCCAGCAAACTCGACTGGCTCGGTTTTGGTTGCGTTCGTCTATTCTGTCATACAGCTTTCTTAGTTCTTGGTTGTAATTCTTTTTGCTATATTCAACCTTCTTTCTTCCATTTTCCCGTTGGCTCCACTTCCCGACGATCAGGATCGAGCTTCGGGGTTTTATGACAGGATATGTACGGGAAATTTTGAGAATTTATATGGATGTTACAGCTTCATGAATCTGGCCCTCCTATTGATTTGTCTCGTCATTATCAGTCCACTCACCGCTACGTGTGATAGGTGCTGTATCATATATCCGCTATACACGGGGATATCAATGTCTCAGCTTCGGAGAGTCAGTCTGTCAAAAAGGGATACATACTGCATCGACCTTGTACGGCGAAGCAGGGAAATGGACTGGTTACACGAAAATACCCCGATGTTTCGATGGCCCGGCCGCGTTTGAAGATTCTGCATGACATCTACGGGACAGCTATCGATCGCAACTGCCGTCCCCCACACTGCCTACGGGCGAAAATAACATGAAAGGGCCCGGGAACCTCAAAGAAAGAACATGAAACGAAACGGAAGGTTCTAAGAACAACACAGGTGTCAAGTCTTTCTCTGACCCTTTCTGCTGGGTAGCCCAAGCGCTACGCCGTGTAACATTTTGTTTCGATCTCCCGAGGTGTCGATGGGTAAGGTTTTGAGACATCATATTTGAGGCTGACATGGAGTCCTTCGGCAGATGCCGTTATGAGCGGCCAACAGCTACGATATGTTCCACAGCTGAGAAAATCATGGAATGGACAACCCGGACTCATGACATGACTTGGGCCAAGCTCTGCCATCAGCCTCTGATTCTCACATTGAGTGGTGACGATGTCAAGGCTACATCCGTCTTGCAAAAGGACTCTTGTCAGGTACAGATTCTCACTGACCAACTCTACCCCTTCAAAGCACGTACCCGATATTGGCTCAGCAAGTGACCATGCTATCAACCGCGGCGATGTGGGGACACTGCAGCCCTCCAGAGGATGCCTGGATGGATGGATACACAACGAAAAGAGCCGCATCTTTCATCTTCACCTTTATGTCTCTGACACGAACCCATTCACCTAACACAAGTTACAACCGGTCAGACAACGTATGTCTCTGACCTTTTACACTTAAAGTCTGGTCGGGATTTTGAGATATGCTGGGCCCTCTCACAGTCCCAGAGATAGCCAGGAACGCCTCACTTTGGGAACTGGTGGTTACTGTAACGCGTGGAAAATGTTCCGTTGACCTTCGGTGAGCACTGAATCACTCCAAGCCGAGACCCCAGCTTGAAAATCAACACATGTGCAGTTTCTGCCACCAGTCAATGTTATTCGCCTTTCCCGGGAGGAGAAAGAGGGACTCGAGGTCTAGCCTCGGCATTCTCACCGTACGGCCGTAGTCCGACACCTGGCTCATCAGGCTTCTCGATCATTGGATCTGGGTCAACTTGGCCTTGACACTTGGCTACCTGTTTCAGAAATACCTACCTAAGTGGGCAAAACAGGCATCCTGCCACGAGCAACGGCAAGACGGTGACCCAATCCACTCACCAGCTCATCATTGCAACTTTCCAGCCGTCGAAGACATGCCACTACACACCTGCGACCCGGGAATCTGGTGAGAATCCCACACATGGTTCGGGATATACCTGTCGTTGGCAAACGTAGCATTCGATCTCCCGGTAAATGTGGCGTGTGGTCTGCGAACCGCGAACCGCGAACCGCGAACAACGAACGAACAGCACCTCTGCCGACAAGTACCGCACACGACGGGAATCTCAAACCAAAGAAAGCTTAATCGGCAAATCCCATGTGCAAAAAATCCCAACAAGAAAAAAAACTCGATCTGTCTCCACTGACTGACACTGTCTCTGTCCCTCGCTTCCACTCTGTCGGGAACGCTCCACTACAAACGGAGATGAAGACGGGAGCCGGAGACGGAAACGAGCAGGTAGGAACGGACATATGAAAACGCAATATTCTTTTTTACCCCTTTACCTTGGTGGGCAAAATACCTGCGCCAAAGGACCAAACACCAGCCGAAAGAAGATGCTCTCCTTTCGTGGCACTTCTGAGGCGTTGGACAACAGGCAGCCAAGTATTTTGCAAACTGACACACTATTATGTCGGGAAACAAACGAAAAAATAGAGTTCTTACAGACCAACATACAGATACACAGACAAAAACAAAAGTACACCATTCAGATTTCTTACAAGTGAAAAGCAGTCAACACTTGACAAGACATCTGTCCAGGATAGGCACAAGAGGCAGAACTGGTGATAAATCGTAGGCAAGGCTGAGCTTACCGTGGAGAAGCCAGCCACTCATCAGAAAGACTGATGGACTCATCAATGAAGTGACAGCTCATAACTGATATATCATATCCAATCTCGCAGATGCAAGGGAAGCTGTCAAGCGGGAGATCACATGGTCACCATCTTGGATTCTTGATGTACGCCATCACAAACGGCTTCAAGGCAGGACCGCAAAGAATCCCAAACAGAAAGAAAGGAAGAGAAAATAGTCACCAAAACACGCAAGGAAAAGGAAAACGGGCGAGTGACGTACGGTTCTGGTTGTTGGTTTGTCCCGCCCCTTGCCTACGTACACGATGGTATAAGTACCTACATCTACTTCCAAAATGCCCTTGCGATACTCCAACACAACCTTTTGCACACTGTGCGTCCAGGAAGATAGAATCCAAGACATTGCCACAAAAGATAACTGGGAAACTAAAGCAGGTATGTCCAGATTGAGCAACGACTACATATCAGTTGTCATTTTGCGTTGAACATTGGATCTTTATCTCGTTTTTGTCAAAAGACGTTGAGAAGCAAACAAACAAGCTGGATATCAACACAGCTTGGAGTCTTGGACAGACTGGCAGACTGCACTGCTCAAAATGCATGATAGCCGCACAGTGAACAGAGCACGGCAGATGTGTGCCTAACCTGAAAACGTACATGAGCTCTTGATCATGTGCCCATTTCCCCCATTTTCAAGGTAAGGCCAGGACGGGAGCAACCTGCCCCGCCCAACCAAATCGGTCGGTGTGCGGGTTAGTCATTGCCGGATGGGAAACTTGGACTCCGGTCTCGGGATCCGTACCCCGACCGATTCACCCCACTTTCCCCAAATCATCGGGTCCGGCGGCACCAGAACTCGGACCCGGACCCGGTTATGGCTTTTGGATTCTTCCTAACAGGACGGAATTTACGCGCAGCGACACCGACACCGACACCGACACCGACACGGGCCCAGTCTCACGGAGCCTCTGTGGTGCTTCCTTCCCACTCATACACAAAGCCCCGGTTAGACATCTTTCAGAAGCATGCAAGTATTTATACCAGCACACCTGAGACCATTTTGACTTGGACGATTCCAGCAACACCCCATCCCAAAAACCAGGCAACGGCTTCCTTCGCCAGGAATCCCAGATTCCTCAAGCCTTCACCAGTCACTCATTCTGTGCGCCATTTATTTAAAGACATTACTGAAAACCCAACCCAGCACAGCAAGACTCAAGAGAGTAACACCTGGCCGGGGGGAGATCTAACTTAACCTAAAAAGTTGGGGAGACTCAGGATTCACCAATGTGCAGTAACTCAGTTACGACACTGTCTAAGACCTCGGAGCGTTTTGGGGGTATCCTCGGAATCTTTTTCCAGAAATATATTTAGGGATCTGCTCAAATTTATTGAAGAAACTCCCGACAAATCCTGTTAAGACAAGTTGGTGAAACAAAGATTCGGATGAGCCGAAGGTAGACGGGCCAGGATGGAAATCGTGAATTCCCTTGAGCATCAAGCTTTTTGAGGAGATAAGGCGGTTATTTTCCGGGATACCCCACTCCGGCCCGGATCGGCTTTTTCCCGCTAGCGAATCTCCGGTTCGGGGCTTGGCACATCTGGTCTTGGCCGGGCTTGTCAAAAACGCCCCGTCTCGTCCCGTCTGGCACCAACGACAATTGAACCATGGGACTCGACTTGCGCGCTGCGATTTCACATAGCCAAGTTCATTTAACCTATCAGTGCCCAAAATAAGAATCTGACTCGGATTATTTTGAACCCAACTCGGCATAACTCAAGGATGGAAGGATCATGCGGGGAACAAGGCGCAAGGTTATAACCCGTAGGTAGGAAGGGTCAGCACCAGGCGGCACCTTACCCTCCCGAAGTGTTTGACCTTCTCCTACATTGGGTACGGTATCATCACCGAGTCTTCTTCCTGCTTCTGTCTCACAAATATTATCGGAGCTTTGGGAGGCTCTATTGGGAAACCTGTCTCTCCCAGCTGGTTGCCCAACAGGAGGTCAGCGGTGACTGTTGGGGTCAACCAGCAGCAAGCACTCAGCCGGGCAGCAAAATATTAGAAAAATGGCCACATCACAAGAGACATTCCTCCTATCTTTATCCAACCATCGACGCCTCGAACGAACTCGTGGGATCGTCCGCTGGGATTGGTGATGTCTGACCAAGCACCTGGCCGGGTCTGCCTTGGAGCCAATTATTTGTCTGGAAATGTCGAACAGAAAGCATCATCCTTCTTCTTCTTCAAGGTGAAGATTGCCGCGCCTTGAAATCTTTCCATGAAGATCCTAGGAAGAATACATGAGCGAACTGCTGTGAAATGCTACAGTGCTTGTATCGCTCAAACCAACCAGCCAGAGGCCAAAGAACTCTTAGTTATGATATCAGAGTTGGCCCCAAGGGCGCTGTTGTGCAACCCAGCCCTGTCTTGGAGCGACCACCTCTCACGTGGCGTGGCTTGCTGGTCTCACCGCCGCTGAAGCATCTGCCGAGAAACATCCAACAACGCTCATTCACCACTGACCAGAACGACAAGCGTCGTTTATATACCAACGACTTGCTCATTGTCGACATTCTTTTCCCTATTTTGGCATGTGCGTATACGAGCCCAATGAATTTTCCGCCCAGGTTGCACCAAAGAAATGTATGAACAGAAAACGAGCGCCGATCGGCCCGATCCGATGCTAACAATCCATTAGAAGAGCAAAACGTGCTACCAACAAGACTCACGGGTTCATCCCCGCTCCGAGAACTTCTTGATGGAAATACACGGTACGCGACGCGACGGTTCAATCACAAGGTCAAGGCTCTTGAGGCCTATTATCGGATTTGTGCCGAGTGCTACTACTACAAGTCATCGGGCCTTGAACTTTTGCGTAGGTAGCCCGGAGCATGAACAATCTTGACCTGAAACATCACGACGACCTATCACGGGGAGTTTCTCTGCTCGCCCTTTTCATTTGTTGGCTATCCGACTGCACCTCGACATCACATAGCCCACATTGACCTGCCACGACATCATCATCATCCTTCTTCTCAGCAAGCAAGTTGGCCTGTTTCGGAAAACCGACGTGGCTTGGTTTTCTGCCTGCCTTTCCTGTTTGTTTCGATTAGAGTACTCACTCTTTCGACACCTGCTGCTGGCCAACGTCCTCTCTTCCAGTCGTGCCTTCCTGATATGGCCCGTTCTTCGCCGGCCACGGCCCATCATTGGTAGCAAGCGGCGCAGAACCTCGCTCGATCCACTAATGGTCCCTTGCAGTCCGGGAGTTGCCTGGCACAGCATTGCGCAGTTGCCCAGGTGAACAAGAATGCGTTGGCTCGTCCTCGGAAACTCACAGAGGGAAAGGATTCCCATTCGTCATAATCTTCGGTAGGACACACAAGATTTACCTGAGAATTTGTTCTTGCTCCCGAAATATTGAGCCTCGTCATCGAGCTTGGAAAAGATGGACAAGCAGGCGTATGGATCCTCGGATTCCAAGTTGGAATCGGGGTTGTACAGCCTCGGAGTTGGAAGCAGCGACGACGGCTCCTGCCAGGGGGACAAAGTTGAAGGTCGACGCGGTGTTGCTGTCGATGCACCACCACGCCCTGTCCGTCTTGTGCTCAGCTCGAATCACAGGCCGGTCTTGTCTTCCAGGAGGTGGTGGTGGGTGGCGTTTGTTCTTTCCCTTGCTGCTCTTGCCGGGGCAACTATATATATCCGTTGCTGCCCATGGCATCATCATCACCATGGAGACATCATCAGTGCCCATAGCTCCTCCTTTCACATAGCGCACTTGTCTCCTAATCATAATAACCACATAGCACCAACATTCTTGTCATCATTTATCTACGCAACCATGGTCTCCACCAAATGGGGCGGCTTCGCAGCTCGCGCCGCCTTGCTCGTGTCCTCGCGTCTAAGTGGACGCGCAGACCAAGCGACCTCGGTGGCCAACACCCTCTCGGCGGTCAAGACCCTCCAGGTCTGGTACAGCGAGCAGACGGGGCTCTGGGAAACAACAGGCTGGTGGAATAGCGCCAACTGCCTGACCGTCCTGGCCGACTGGGCCCTGGCCGACCGGGCGGGCGCTTCCTCGGTCAACGTGCCCAAGATCATGGCCACCACCTTTTCCAACGCCCAGACCAGCGGTGGACTTCTTACCACGACAAAAAACCTAAGTGACGAGGGCATGCCGACTTCGCACTACAACTTTCATCGAGACGAGTTGTTGTTCCACAACAACAGCAAGAGGTCTGCTCTCGAGGCGAGGGGATTCTCGGGTTTTCTCAACGAGTTCTATGACGACGAGGGATGGTGGGCGCTTGCTTGGATCCGGTCGTGGGACGTCACCAAGCAGCCCGAGTATCTCGACATGGCGGAGCGCATCTTTGAGGATATGAAGAACGGCACCGACGGCACCTGTGGCGGAGGCATCTGGTGGAGTAAAGAGAAGCGATACAAGAGTAAGCCCCCACCTACCTACCTACCTACCTAACAACCATAGCTGCCGCCGTCCCAACTAACACTTCCATGTTTGTTTCCCCAAAGACGCAATAGCAAACGAATTATACCTATCCGTCTCAGCCAGCCTCGCAAACCGCATCCCCACAAAAAAAGCATACTACCTCGCCATCGCCCAGGAGCAATGGACCTGGTTCCAAAAGAGCGGCATGATCAACTCGCAGAACCTCATAAACGACGGTCTGACATTTCTGCCCGACGGCATCACCTGCGTCAACAACAACCTCCAGACATGGTCCTACAACCAGGGCGTCATCCTCGGCGGCCTGGTCGAGCTCGCCCGCGCAACGGGGGACCGCTCCCTTCTCGACAAGGCGGTAGCTATCGCCCAAGCAGCGCTTTCCAAATTGGCAGACGAAAAAGGAATCATCCACGAGATTGATCGCTGTGAACCCAACTGCGGAGACGACGGGGCGCAGTTCAAGGGTGTGTTTGTCAGGAATTTAAGGTATTTGGCTAGAGCCTTGGATGGTAGGAGGCCGGCAGGACGGGATACGTATGGGTTTGAAAAGGTTATTGATGTTAATGCGGAGAGTATTTGGACGAATGATCGGAATGAGAGGGGCGAGTTGGGGGTTACCTGGGCTGGACCGGTCGAAGGGGGGCCGGAGACGGGCGGGAGGGGTCCGACGGCGGGGAGTCATAGTAGTGCGATGGATGTGTTGGTTGCTGATATTGTTGGTGGCGGGTGGTGATGAATGATTCTTGGGAAGAATCTGAGGTGGGCTTGCTGGTGTTTGGGTAGGTACCTAGGTTTTCGCTTGGTTTTCTATAAAGCTGGTCGTTTGTTGGGACTTGATGGATCATGGCATGGGACGGCTCGTGTCCTGGGAGTAATTATGGCATGGTATGGGATGGGATCAAGACAAGACTTGTACTCGTATTGGTTTATTTGTGTTTAATAGTATTTTTCAAGACCAAACCTTGGGCTTGGATGGCGAGTGGTATGGATGGTGTGCGGGCGTCTGATTTGGTGGCGCCGCAATGGACTGGATACCCGGGTCTTTCGTCACACATTGGATAGAGACTTGTTCTCGTACCAACATATATAGTAGTATCGGTATTTACTTGAGAATGGGTATCTCAAACTCGATAGGTGAACCAGGTGATAAATGATAAAGGGACGTTTGTTGACACTCGGGGCGTCGAACCAGCACACGGGTGAGGGTGTCTTTCCCGCCATCTCAAGCTCCGTCGGCAAAGCATACGTTCTTGAGAAAATTCCCAGATAGAACGGCGTTGTATGTGACGATGAATATTGATGTTGCTGGGCGGTTGTTGTTTTTGTCGCGATGCCAAGCCAAGGTGGTTGTTCAGAGAGGCCTTCAGGGGCTGCCTTTTCAGGCCCCTCTTGGCCCCGCAGTCAACATCACTGCACTGCTCAGCGGCAGAAGCCTCTGGCTGCGCTTCAGTAACCCCGCCTCAGCTCACCACTTGCTTCACCACATTCACGCTCACAGTTAAATGCAAACATACAGTCAAATTGATTCTGCTTCCTTTCACTCAAGGCACGGCTCATACAACATTCGCAAGGAAACTTCTCGAGACAACAGACCTCTGACCACATCCACTTTGACGCACCTTACGTCCAGGGCAAGCGAGGCAGTACATACAGTAAAGCATGGACGCCCCCGAAGATGAGCTGGACATCAAGCTCCAGAAGATGTCAGGCGACCTGATCGCCGACTTTGACAAATCGCTGGGTCCGTTTCTCAGACGGAAAGACGGTGTGGTCCGGTCGAGAGTGCGTTCTCGTGAGACGGAGCGGTTAGTTTCTGGCGTAAGTTCTTTCGATATCTTGTCCTTGCTATGCATTTCGTCTATTTCTTTATTTATTTTAAGAGAATAACCAAGCAAACAAAACATAGCTCCTGAACCCCTTCCAAGAACTGCCCCAACTCCTGGACCCTCACCTCCAGAAGTGGCTCACCCCTCTGGTCGACGCCTTTCTAGAGTATCTCCTCAAGCGGGATACCAAAGCCAGACACCGTTTTCCACAAAGGCAGCAGGCAGCAGGCCAATCGACCACGGGCGGTGGCGGCGCCAGCTCCAAAGAAGCAGCAGCAGTACCAGAGAATGGCGCAACTACAGACCTGTTGATGCCCCTCCCGGCAGCCATCTCCAAGATCATTTACACGCTGTGTAAGATCCGGGGTGAGAAGGTCGTTGTCAGGTTTTTGAACAACGAGACGAAGTACCTCGAGGTTTTGCTTTCTGCTCTGGAACAAGCTGAACGGGCCGAGGAAAGATGGACATGGGAGCAGAGATATGTCGTCCTGCTGTGGCTCTCCCATCTCATGCTCGTGCCATTTGACTTGGCCAGTATCTCATCGCTTTCTTCTCCTGGGCCGTCATCTACCCTGGAAGAGGAAGAGGACGTCGGGTACAGAGACGCAACGAAAAGACAGACTAATATTTCCGGATTCACATGGCCTGCCACGCAAGTACCGGGAATTACGAGACGGATCATCCCACTCGCCATCAAGTATATTGCTTCTCCCGGAAAAGAGCGGGATGCCGCCAAGGCCGTGCTGGTGAGGATCTCGATGAGAAGGGATATGCAAGCTCTGAGCGTTCTAGATGCGCTTATTGCATGGGCTGTCGGGGCTCTTGGCGTTGAAGCCCAGACGCCGTATTATTATATCGGCGTGCTGGGGTTCTTGTCTGGGATTCTGACCTCGTCGGCGGATACCTCTGATATGGACGTCTATCTCGACAGAATCTTCAAGGCAGTTCACGGCGCTGCCGAAAAGAGCAGCGACGGCGGTCCTCTCTCGTCGGCACTCTCCCGCAAGTCAGTAATCAAGGTCATCCGCGCCATCGCAGTCCTCCTCCTGCGCAACCCAGAACGAGCAAGCCAAGACGACACCAGCACAGAAATCATCGAAACAACCATCAGCTTCCTCCTCGAGCAACTAGGCGACAACGACACGCCCGTCCGTTTCGCAGCCTCCAAAGCTCTCAGCATCATCACCCTCCGACTAGAACCCGACATGGCAACCCAGGTAGTCGAGGCAGTCATAGAATCCCTAAGCAAGAACGTCCTCTGGCACAAAGACCCGTCCAACCCTGCCGCCCCCAGAAAACGAGACCTCAGCGCCGTTGATCCCCTGGAATGGCACGGCCTAATGCTAACCCTAGCACACCTCCTCTACCGCCGCTCACCCCCCGCCGAGAACCTACCAGATATAATCCACGCCCTAATAATGGGCCTCTCATTCGAGCGCCGAAGCCCCTCAGGCGGGTCCATTGGCACCAACGTCCGAGACGCAGCATGTTTTGGAGTCTGGGCACTGGCAAGACGATATTCTACCAAGGAATTACTTGCTGTACCTACACCTGAGCGATTGTACAAGAAGGACTCTCGGTCAATTATACAAATCTTAGCAACAGAATTGATTCTGGCCGGCTGTTTAGATGCCGCGGGGAATATTAGACGCGGCTCGTCGGCTGCGTTACAGGAGCTGATTGGTCGACATCCTGATACTGTCGAGGAAGGGATCAAGGTGGTTCAGGTGGTGGATTACCATGGTGTTGCGCTTCGGGGGAGGGCGGTGCAGGATATTGCGCTCAGTGTGACCAAGTTGGCGGGACTGTATGGGGAGGCGGTTCTCGAGGCGTTGCTTTCGTGGAGGGGGGTTGGGGATGCTGATGCGGCTTCTAGAAGAGCGGCGGGACGGGCGTTTGGGGGGATTTCTGCCGAGCTTGCTAGGGCAGCAGAGGGGGGTGGTTCGATCGCGAGGTTGAGAAGGTCGGTTGAGCTTGTGCTGGAGTCGATTCGGGGGCTGGCGATGAGGCAGGTTGAGGAACGGCATGGGTTGCTCTTGAGCTTTGCCGCTGTGCTGGATTCTGTTCCTGAGATGATGGTTGTGGGAATGGAATCTGGCGCGGGGTTGGAAGGGTTTGTCAAGGTCGTGATGGATGCGCTTGTTTGGATATTGGACGACTGCCAGAGCAAAACTTACCGCAAGCCCGCGTTAATTGCCGAGGCGGCGAGTACGCTTGTTGTTGCCGCGTTTCCTATTCTCCAGGCTGCTACGATTGGCTTTGACGACGCGGACAAACAACTCCTCCCCGGTGCGGTCCTAGTCAAAGACGACAAGGACGCCATCTCCAAGCGAGTCAAGGCGATCAAGACCATACCCGAGCAAGTCCAACAGATCGCCTCGTTAATCAAGACCAACCTCGCCGACTGGCTCACTCGAACAGAAGAAGAGGTCCTCCCCGTTGCCTCAGACGCAGCCCTGGTAATGCTTGTCTTCTCGGGCCAACAACAACGCGAAAGCACCCTAAAAGAGTGGGCCGAAAAAGTCCGCCATCGTCCCTCCTCGGGGGTACGAATCAAAAACACGACGGGATACTTTTTCGCAGTAACAAAGCCCTACCAGGTCGTGGCCACGCTGGACTCTGAAGCCCGAAACGAAGCCCAAGGCCTGGTCTCAAAGGCTCTCAACGAGCGCTGGCAAAATGACAACGACGTAGACACGCATGTGGCCATCCTCAAGGGCCTGACCGGCACAGGAACCCTCCGAAACGGCGTGGACATGTTTATGGATCTTGTTATTGACGGGTTGGACGATTACACCACTAATGCGCGGGGGGATGTGGGTTCTTTGGCGAGGTTACAGGCTATACGGGCTACGAAGTGGGTTTGGGAGGAATTTAGGAACACCCCAGACAGGTGGAAAAAAGTAGTGGGAAGCCGGTTATTCCTCAGGATCCTGCGACTTGCAGCCGAGAAGCTGGATCGAGTACGGGTCGAAGCACAAGCTGCGTTGGCGGTTGTCTTGAAGCCTGCCCAAGGCGCAAAGCTACGTAAGGATACTTTTTCCTCGGTGGGATATTTTTCCTTCTTGCTCGATCTGCTCCCCAAGGCAGAGGAATGGCTAGACGAGCATGTTGCCGCCGAGGTGACCGCCGACCGCGGGCTCTGGATGGAAGAGCTACTCTCGGGGCTGGTCTCGTCCGCCGACACGGGAAACGAGGACCTGGTCATTGCTACTAGACAAGCACTCACCGAGTTTTGCGAGCGATCGGCGGACAATTCCCTGGCGGTGTGTTGTGCGCTTGTGAGGAATCTCAAGAGCCGTCAGGGGCAGGATCGCGTGCTCGTCCCGACGTTGGAGGTCGTGGCGTTTTTGTTCCACGTCGGTGTGTTTGCAAATTGTCCGACGGGAAGCATTGATTACAAGGGATTATGTCTTCAGGTGCAGAAGGCGTGCTACAAGACGGGCAATGTGAGAAAGACTGAGGCTTGTGTAAGGGTCTATGGGGGTATTATTGCTGCCCCCTGGGGAAAGTCGGGAGGTGATGAGGGGATTAAAGAGGCCAAGAGACGACTGGGTGCTTTGATGATGCACCCTTGGCCGAGGGTCAAGAGTCTGGTTGTTGATGAAATTTGGGGGTGGTCTGTCATGGAGCGCTGTGCTGAGGAGGTTGTTGATTCCCCTGATGGCGATGAGTTTGTTGTTGATACCCCTGGAAAGGAGGTCGTCAATGGTGGTGATATGGTTGGTCAGCAGATTATGGGTATTGATTGGGCCAAGGCTGAAAAGGGGCGGATCAAGCTGATGGTCAAGAGCATCGGGTTTGAGTAGACAGCCGGCTGCTTCGGAGAGGCATCCCGATGTTTTCGGTCGAGATACGGATATGTACTGGGTGGCCTTTGTCTCGGGGACAAGATTTACTTGAGAATCGTACATGGACCAATGAGGTACGGACGGTTATTGTGAAAGTTTAACGTTGTTACTAGTGATGACATCAAGGGCCAGCAGCCATTTGTAGCCGTTTTTCTTTGATCATGATTCATGTCTGAGACAAGCTGCTGGCGTCGATGATGCATCTCATGAGATCGGCCGCGTCCGCTGTTGTTACTAGCAAGCTCAAACATTTACTTGAGAATGATGAACAAAGAAGAGCTCATTCAAGCTTCTGCGAGCAGTGAAGGGGGGGGGGGGGGGGCTGGCGGCGGAGTCAAGTCCGGTGCCAACCGGCCAATGAATCTCGATATCAAAAACGGGCAAGCCCAGCCACCAGCCCCGCGTTTGCTCGGAGGCTTGACAGATCGCCTGCAGCAAGACAGTTTAGGAAAAAGAAAAGACTAACAAAAAACACAGATCTAGGAAGACATCCGTTTGGTTGGAAATTTATATTCATCCATAATGGAGCGGTGAAGAATTTACCTCTTTTGGGATTAAAATTCTTTTTTGATGCGTCGCAAATGCTGCCTGCCCTTGAAAGGTCCGATTGCTCTTGTTCTGGTGTTCCGTAAATCCGAGCTTAGCTTGTTGACTTTGCTTGAGGGGTTCGGTATTTACAGTCCGAATCCGCGATACGTTCCGAATTCGGTACAGTACATAAACTTGTACGGATAGTACAGCTATTTTCAGTGCCCAGTGGCCGCTTCGTAATTCATGTGATGACTACGGATACAACGGTCATGAACTCTGTGATAGAGGCAGGTCTTTGATTCGAAACCACATGGCATATTTATTATTTGCTCAATCTATCCTTATCATATATGTTCCATGCACGGAATTTCTCTCGTTTACCTACAACAGCCTCGAGTGTCTGTCTGTAAAGGTCTGTCTGTTGATATTAAAAGATGCAGTATTAAAAGATAAGCGAAAGAAAGAATATCAAGAGTGAAGAGGGTTTCAATTACATTGCGTTGGGGTTGGGAACGCAAAAAAAGGTATTTTCTCTCCAAACTTTATATCACCATACACAAGACGACAAGCTGCAGCCCGCTGCACTTGGGACGAGCTGATTGCTGCTTTGGGGAATTTTCGTTCTTGAAATTCTCGGGAAATAGATGGCAATATATTAACTTGTCGTTCGGTGTGGGTGGGCCGGAAAGAATACCGCATGTCTCTCTGCTGCTTCAATTTCTTGTCGTGCATCGAATATCAACAAATCAGATATCAGAGATGGAATATCCGTAAAACAGTGACAAACCGTTGTTGGTGTTGTGCAGCAGTGCAGTGCAGTGCAGTTGCGGGACTGGCGTCTCTCTGCAGAGAGGCTGGAGGAGACTTTCTGACGCTATCTGCTCCACCCGGAAACCATGATCTGCCTTCCCCGGACGGACCAGGTTCCGCCAAGACAGCCCGACCGAAAGAGGAAGAAGTTTTGGCGGTTGATAACAGGTATATACGGTAATCTGTAGGTATTCTGCTGATGTCGATTTATATCTTGCTAGACATTGATATCGTGAATATGAGCCAGGTTGAATACTGATTATCCCCAAAACTCAAGCTGTGAATGTGTTCTTGTAAGAGTCCCAAGAGTCCTCAGTCTTGGCCCGTCAGACAAAGGCCCATATCCGTAACAAGGCAGCAACTGGATATCAATAGCGTGTTCAAAGAGCCACACAGCGTTCCGTACCTAGTTCACTTGCGCGGATTCTGTCTTGCTGAAACTAATGGTTAGAGTAATAAAGACCGTTTGTTCAGAGCGCATCATCAAGTTTCATGAAGCCTTGGTCAAGAAGGCTGAAAGCTTGAAAGCTTGATCCTTAACTCGTGATCCACCAAAACGCACGTGGGAACCATGGAGATCGCGGCATGACAGGTTCAGCCAATGAGCTTGTCACATACCCGAACTTACATTAGCGGAGAACTCTCCGAAATGGTTACCGTACATACTACCCATACGATACAAAATACTTACTGGTACGTGTATACATGCGTACTAATGCTGTGTGCAGCGGTTGAAGTCTCAGCTTTATGGAATCCCCTGGATCTCGATATGTCGGGTGTTGTTCCTAATCTGATTATTACCCTATTTCGTCTTTCCTCCAACATCATCATCAAGATCGCTGACGAGGGCCAAGATTTTGATACCTATGCCACGCAATCGACAAACCGACAAACACCAACAACTCGTCAGTGTTTTTAACGAAATCATACCTGCCCTTCTCCGAGCGTGCCGCCGCCGCCGCGATCCTCTTGAGAAGTGGTAACGGTAACGACATGCCTTTTCCCAACCCCGACCGGCATCCAACGCTACTCCGCTACAACCAATCCTCCGCCCTGGTTAGGTCGCCGATTTCGATCCGGATTTGGGAGAATATTGGTTCTCATCTGTCTGTCTCTTCAAAATCCAATCCCGTCTTGTCGCCGCGCGCGGCTCATGATATGGATGTAGTTACAATACTCGGTACGTATGTATGTAACTGTCTTGCGCGCGCGCATGACATGCCATGCACTGCAGTAAAGTTGCAATACAACTCGTCACGAGATCAACGGCCCGGACCAACGAGCGGTACGATATCTTGTTGGATTGCGTAAAGGTATGGAGTCAAGGGCTTGGTCAATTCGAGCCTCCATCTCGCACATCGCGGCACTACATCGCATATCGCGCCGAGAAGTGGTACCCTTTCCGAAACCGAGATAGTATCCAAGATGGACCGACCAGGAATCGTGGATAAGGTAAACAAAACGCTGCGAGCGAATAAAAACAGCCCACAGTTGGTCCATTACCACGTGTAAGGTCACCTTGTCCATGAGGTTCAACGGTGTACTCTGTACGAATGAGGTAAAAATATCCAGAGATTGCCGGCCGGCTGGTGGTTGGTCGGCTTGCCGGCAAGATAGGGCTCAAGAAGGAAGCTTCGAAGCTCTTTTCATCTCTCTGCTCCGACCCTGGCCCTTGAACAACAACTCAGATCAATGTTAACACCGCTACGAGTCGAAAAATGTGAGCGTTTCAACACTAGTCTGGAATCCCCAATGTTTCTAGAAGCCCTGGAAGAATTTGTCCAGGTCAACAGCCCCGGGGTCTTTTTCTCTTCACCTTAGTTGTTCGAGAAGATATGTACCTTCTTCGACAGCCAACACGCGGACAACAGACAACAGAATCCGATTGTTCATGGTGGCATATCTTGCGCAGGCTTTGCAACCTCTCTGACCTCTCCAACAGTTAAATGGGCGCCAACCATCACCAACAATCATGCCCGTTGTCATTTTCCCTTGCCAATTCATCAAATCACCAACATTGGCCGAGCGAATTTCTGCGGATAGATTTGCTGATATCCAGCCGTCGTCAGCTTGGCGTTGGCGCGTGATACCAATCATCCGAGAGTCGGATGTGCTTCGAGCAGAGCCTGCACTATGGTAGGTAGCAAGTTGATCAAGAATCTTGCATAGCTAGCCCAAGAAGCTGCCGACCAAGATTATCTGCGTCCAAGTTCAATCCTGAAGGCGGTTTGTGTATCCATAAGCACGGATGAAATCCCTCAGCTCTCTCAAGGGACTATCAATCAATCAATCATTCATGATATCCGAAAGTCGTCGGAGGTAGGTTTGTCTCAGTGTGAATGACGTCCTCCTTCAATATAAAATATTAATGAATCTGAGCCGTCCCAAAGCCTTATGGATAATCGTTCAGAAAATTCCCCCCATCGAAGTCACACAACAAAGAGAAAGATGGACAGTGAAGCGGAATGACCGCTGCGGGTGGTGGACTCTTGGAGGGACAGGGGTTGATGGGAGAGGGTTACTTTGGATATTCTAAAGATGGAAATGAAACTACGTACGGGTTAGATGGGCGGGATGAAAGCTCGAAAGCATAACGAAACAAGATGAGGAAACCTGATTGAGCCTCCATTCTTTGTACAGTGTAACAGCTCTCTGGGGTAGTATGTACTTGATGATGTGGTGTAGGCATCCTTGTTGGTTGATATGTCGTGGCGCATTTTGACATGGCACCATCTGATCTCTTGTCGATGCACCTCAGATTCGGGTTATGATTCTGTCTGTCAGCAGTATGGCTCGTTCTTCGGTGCAGATTTCCTCTCTGGGAAGTGTGTTAGAGGGTTCAATATCAAAGCATGGGTTGACAAAAACTGATGGTCCAAGAATTCTGCAGGGCTCTTCCTCCCGCCCCGACGAGATCACGAAAAGATGAATAACCGCCGTTGATGGTAGTGTTGGGAGATGAGCGGTCAACGGTTTCATGATGCAGGTCGACTGACACCGCAGCTATAGCCATCCATTTCCTGCCACTGCCAGGCATCTTGCTTGCGTGGATATTAAATTATAGGTAGGGCCGAGTGTATCGGTCGGCCCCGCTGTGAAGATGAGATCTCAGACTTGCCAATGCGGAAGAAGCCGATCATGTTGATGAAGAGAAAGACCATGTGACTCGAGGCATTTCATCCCGCTGTGGCGTATGAATACGCTCTGAATGGGAGAATCGATACAGTACTGCATGTACTCCGTACGAAGTGTTGAAACAGTCCGCCACGTCACGTCTTGATCGAGGCGGGGTAAAGATTTACTCTGCCCCTCAACCCCTTTACTTCTGGCACTTTATGAGGGCGGATGAAGATCATCACCGTCTTGCCCTAAAATAAAGCTTCAATGCTGTACAAGAATCTGACGATCGAGGTCAAAGTAAGTTTGTTTCATACCTTGTGCTGCGCGAATTAATCCGTCTTTCGTCCAGGATGATTGCAGTTGCCAAGATAAGACATGGACGGAGAACATGACGATATCATATATTTCCTCTCGGCCCGTGGACAGTTGCGTCGGAGTGCCAGGGCTGCTCTGTTGTGTGAAAGCCCATCGGTAGTGGTTTCCATTTGGCCCCCGACGGAAGTATTCCGTAGAGAGATTCAACCGCAAACCGAAAGACGGTCAAGCGCTGTTGCTCTGCTGCGGGTGAACTCATTAACCGCCGCCGTTGAACATGTGAGCTTTCTCGTCCGTGCGAGACAGTGGTATTGCAGCTTTGAGGCTTCTGTCTTGACCTCTCACAGAGAGAGGAATCTAGAAGCCTAGCAGGAGATGTAGTGTCCTGGTTTCTAGACCGAAATTCCATATGTGGGTTGACTGCACGCTCCTCTGCAAAGGTCGCAACGCCAGGGTTACAAACCTAACCCTAGCTATTATCTCCGAGCGCTGTTATGTCGATCACATGAGCTGATTCCATACCGATCTGTAGGTCCTATGGGGAAGTTAATAACATCAATCGATGCCTGGATGACAGAGCGAGCTTCCTCTTCGGCCCTTCATCTATCGTGGGAGCACGAGCAAGCAAGATGCCACATCGGTCTGTGACCCCTATGCAGTGTGGTTGTTGGTCACGAACTTCGTGGAGAGTTCCGGACAGGAAACACGGAGCAACAAACAAGACGGATGAAATAAACTTCCGGTGCCAGTCGGCGGTCCACGCAGACAAGGCTCTCGTTGATGAAAGCTGCAGCCGTGTTCCTATTCAGCCGGGGACGTTGGGCACCAACCAGATCAGTCGCGGCACAAGCGACGAGGCCGCAAATATGGTTGGTTCCTGGACAATGTAAAGCCGATGCAGACACCTCTTTTCGTCCAGCAAAGTTCCCAATTCTTGCAAATGTCAAGTCTCAGAGCCCCCGGTCAAACGAATAAATTAATCATGATGAGCGCAAAAAGATCGACATAATAAGTGACTTATACATTTGCGGTGGATCAGAATGAAGCAAAAAGAGGATTCCGAGGACAATTCGTGCAAGATCACCAAAACCATCGGTTGGTTTCTCAGAGTAGGATCACCCACGTACGGTACGATTACAAACCACAGACATTTCCCCCACCAGATTGTTGACCCCCGCGTAATCTGTGTAATTACCAGCACGGGCTCAACTCGCTGAAGGAGGTGCGGGTGGCTCGACGGGAAGGGGGCCATTCCCGCACCTGCAGCGCTAGGGCTCTTTAACTGAGATACCCCGAAACCTTACATGATCACATCGTCGACGGCCAGCTCTTCCCTCTGGCAGAGATGGACAGGGGCAACTTGGCATGAATATACAATGCAGTATTAACCGGCACTTGCTTCGCACGTAAAACAGTTGGCATTGCTATTTCATTCTTTTCTTCTCAGCCCCGGTGGAGTGACCCAAGGCTAGGGGCAACCAACATCGCCCGCCGCGGCGGAGAGCGCAAATAATATCACCATCGTCCAAGACTCTTGGCCAGTATATATAGACTGTCGCTTTGAGACAATGGGATACATTACAATACGGAGAGGAAAGATCACGAATCTTATGTGTAATATTGCATGTATACCTTGCGCTAGGTACAATATGGCAATCAGCATCAGACTGTAAATACAAATAATGTCAGTATCCATACCTGTTTACGTATTGACCACGCTTGCTATGTATTGCTCAAGGAGGGGCGGAGGATGCGCAATGAAAACATTCTCATGCACAGTCCTTTCCATTTTCTACTACACTGAAATACGTATTCTTCCCGCGATGAGCGTCATGCGATGATTGCCCCGACCGAAACATTCGCGTATCTCATTGCTTTTCTTTATCCCGTCACCTGAGCTTGCTCTTCTGCCCGTCCCCTCCAGTCTCGAAACGAAGAAACAAAGAAGGACCGAGAGCTTCACCTCAAGCCGGCGATCTTGTTCTCATTCGTCAATTGACTAATTCTCTCGACTCGTCTAGAGCTGGGCGATCTTTTATTCGTTGAGTTTTGGCACTTGGCAGGTACATTTGTGTATTGTGCCGGCAAGATCGAAATCTGTTATTACGTGTACGTGGAAATGGTTGAAGCAGGGAACCGTTTGGGCGAAGCAACAGGTCAAACTCCACTAGGACGACGCAGAACCAATCCCTCGACGGGCTTGGGCCCCTGGACCCGTCGCCCAACCAATCCCTAAATCCCTAAATCCGCAAATCACCCTCCACCCCCCGGCCGCGGATCAAAACCCGCGAGACCTTTAACAGTTGAAATTTGGAGTTTTGGCTTGGCCCAGCTGCTGACCCGTTTACGGTACAGCACCAGCACCGCACTAGGGCCCATTTCGGCGTCCATCCATCCCACCTCGAGCTTTTCTTGTTGCTTGTCCGCCCACGCTTTTATGTATATACTAGTGTAGTACAAGGCCACGCCACTCTATTTGGATGAGACCTGTTGAATGCGGCATCCTTTCCCCGACCTTCCATTCTGCATACTTAATCACTCGGCCTCTTTGCAGCTATTTTCCCGCCTTTTGGACACATCATATTAAGCTGTATTACTCGTACTCTGCCATCACCAACCACACCTTTCTCCCGTCTCTTGTTCCACGGCTCAAGAGACCAGCATCGAGAACCGCGACCTGTCTTGTTGAACCCGACGGACACTAATTCGACCGCGAGACACCATTGCTCTTCTTTTTTTTTGCACCACCTTCCTTTTCGACTATGCTGGCAGTAGTTTGAGTGGAATCAAGATACCCGACGTCTCCGATCTCCGATCCTCATCTCTCCTCCCGCTACATATAGCTGGCTTCTGATTTTGGTTAGTTTTACATGCGTGGTACGGAACCGATTCCATGCGACGGGCCATATAATTCCCTGGCTCCTCATACACAACATCCACGTTGTTCGACCTCGGGTCTGGACTGGTTCGCATTGTCATTATCTGGAGGAAATAGTTCGTCGTCGCGTTAGGTCCGGAGAGCCTAGCGACGCGCTTATTTTGCCCAAGACGGCTCTCTCTAGGAAACCGAGACCAGGGGAAGAAGAGGAGGACTTGGCAATGGAGGCACTCACAAACCTCGTTAATAACATCCCAGACTGGCAACAGAAGCTGGACGAGCTCAATGGGAAAATAGAACAGCGGCAGCTGGAGCTCGCGCGACTTACCGAGAATCGGTCATCTTCTGGCCGCAACGGGTCCACGCCCTCCATCACCAAGTCAGTCCGCAACAAGGGCTCGACGGAATCGCTCAAACCGCCCGGCGAGCCAGCGGCGCATCCTCGAGAGATCACACCTCAGCCTGAATGTGCCCCTCAACCGGCTGCCATCGATACGACACAAGGCGAGAACACCAAGACTGCAAAAAATGGCGCGCCTTCGAGTCCAGCCGAGTCGCAATCGCCCTCTGCGATCCAACGCCAGACGAACCAGATGATAGCAGCCGGACAAGCGCGGGCACGAGCGACATTGCGAAAACGTCAACGCACTGATTCGGTCGTGAGCGCAGAGAACCAGGCGCCCAAGTACCGCACACGAAGCATGATCATTGTCTACTACGACAGTTATGTGCAAAGCTTTTTCGAGGAGCTGGTCAAGTTTGTCAGCGCAAGCCGAAACATGATGCGCAAGGCCAAGATGGCCGCCAAGGTGGCGCAGATCAAGCGGCTTGCCGAGATGGAGATGCCCGAGACTGAAAGCGAAGAAGATGACGAGGACAAGGACGAGGTCGACATTCCAGGAGCCGCAGCGGCCACCTCGGCAACCATGGCCGCAAATACCAGGTCAGGAGCAGCAGCTGCGGCGGCAGGCCCCATAGCGGTAGACAGCAAGGCCATCGAGGTGGGCAACGGAACCGACGGTGATGAGGACCTTTCTGCGCTCCGTTTCGCAAGCACACGGCGGATGCCGCCCAGCATGGCGCGTACCCAGAACCTCCTCTTGACACAGGCATCAGCCGGCCGCGGTATCTACATGCGCCCCGGCGGGCCTCGAAGCTATGGCCGTCCAAACGGCGCCCAAAACACCAACGATCCCCCAGACATCTACGACGAGCTGGACAAGGGGCTGGAGTATGTCCAGAGCATGTGCGAACATGCCGCCCATCAGTTCCTCAGGGACGGCGACTGCGCCGAGGAAGTGTCCAACATCCAGCGGCGTCTGGGCGAAACCAAGGACATTGCCGACAAGGAAATGGCGCGGGTGAGAAAAGAAGAGCCCGAAGCACTCAAGGCGGCCGAGGAAGCCTGCAAGGGGCGGAGTTATCGCCCCCAGAGCATGCGAAAGCCGGGGGCAGGGGCAGCAAGCCCCTCCCCGGCTCGGGTTGCCGCCAAGGAGGCGGCGGCAATGAAAGGTGCGTCTACTACGCCAGCCTCGCCTCCTGTGGCCGCTGCTGCTGCTTCGAATACCAATGTTTTGGAGGTGGATGAGGGTCTGGAGGACATGGATTATGATAATGACATTCCGAAATTGGTATTCAAGAGCACGAGGAGGATGAGGGGTTGATTGAGCGAGGATTATGCCAGAATTTGCAAGGCTTACTGATGATTTCTTGTCTGACGTCAAGGGTCGTCGTGGACCTGAGCCAGACTTGTTGGCAGTTTGAACGAATGTTGCTCTTGCGCCTATTTGGGCCACTGGGTATGATGATTACCCCACGCCCATCTCGGAGCCCCTGCCAGGCTCAGCTGTGGACGATCAATGTTGTCAGCTAAGCCGGGCATCCGGTGTCCGCCAGGTGGGCTCCACGTCTGTGCTGGCGAGGCTCAGGCTCGAGGCTATACGGGCCACTAGCAAGCAGCTTCTCGATTACGATGGTCACTAAAGTCGTCGTGCCGCGTTGAGTGTGGGACATTGTTCGGGGCACGAGGACCTATTCAGGAGGGTCCCAGTGTCCCTTCCTGATGGTGACAGATTTTGGAAAGTTTTGGATTGAAGATTTCCCTCGAGGAAGGGATGGGAAAGGCCTTTTGGATACCAGCCGATTCATTGGCTCCGGACGAGAACCGGTCATCCAATTGATCCCACTTCGGGTATGGGCAGGATATGGATGACAATCTAAGGCCAAGGGGGCTCGATTTATGGAACACTCGGATTTTTCTTATTTATATATTAGCGTCTTGGTTTTAATTCATGGGACCGTGTTTCTTTCTTCATATCTGGCTTGGTTCTTGTATTCTGGTCCGTTTACAGTTTTCTTTTACATCTCAAGCGAAGCGTGTCATGTCATGTTGCTGTTAAGCTCTCATGCTCCCTCTGTCCTTCTGTACCGGGGTGGGATATCATATGCTTGTTCATCTTTTTCCACTCTTACCATTTAAGACTCGTACTACGGGTTACTTGATGATTGCATATAAATAGGCCAAGGAAAATCCATCTACATATTTCAAAATGAAGAAAAAAGCTACTGTTACTTGGGGATTTTAGGTTTTACAGTTACATGATACCCGACAAGTAAGCACTATCTGCGACTCGAACATATAAGCTTAAACTTTCCTACCTTCCTCCCATCAGATAAAATAGGGTACATGGTCTAGTGGTATGATTTTCGCTTTGCATGCATACATACTCCCGTCGAGTACGGAATACGGAGTTTGCTAATGTGAACGGTCCCCGGTTCGATCCCGGGTGTATCCATCCCTCCGCCGTCGGTATTGCCTATTATCAACCGGGATGAACTTATCTATATGGCTAGATAGATTATACCCTTTCGCCCCGGTCGTTAATAGGTAACACCAGCGGGGGAGGTAACTCGAAACAAAACAACTATTTTTGTTTTGGTTTTTATTACATACTTTGAGTAAGATATTTCATCGGACAAATGACTCATGTCCTTATAGTAATAGATTGGTCTTGCTGACTGGACAGTACTTTATAATCTTTTGTATCAAGGGATGTAGTGAGCCATGTTGAATATCACACTGTTCTCTGTGGCCTCAACTCCTGCCAGGTTCCTATATACCTCCCGAGTGACTGGCTAGGTAGGTAGGTACCTTGGGTCTTTATCAGCTTGCCTGCCCGTCACAGAATCCCCACGCAGAGAATAGGTAGATGATTTCCGTTACAGGTCATCATCATCATCATGTTGCCAATTGTAATGGACATAACCCTGAGGCACTGGAAGCTCCTCAGGCGGCTCTTCATACCGCCCATCAGCATCACAGCACCACAGCTTGGCAGGAACATGCTCCCCGGGCACACCCGTCCTAAAAGTCCACTCCAGCCTGTACGAAACCAGCCTCATATCCTCCACCTCTTCCTCTTCCTGTGGTATCAGCACCAGCTGCCCCTCCGCGTCAAGCACGCGCAGGGGGCGGAGAAAGCCCGGCCCTTCCCAATGCCCCGGCAACGGCGACGCATAACTCCTCATCTCGACCGGGTTTTTCGTCAGGTTGAGCTTTAACCAGCCCCATTTGACCGGCTCGCCGTTGTCGCCTTTTATATCTGCCGCCAGAGAAGGAGGCGGCGGGTGGGAGGCCCATTCGACCGGCTCCTCCTCGGGTCTCAGAGAAGAAAGCGGAATGCTAGTGTGCCCGTCATTCACGTAACATGAGAAAGGGTCGACCATCTGATATGCTCTTGTTTGTTTCGCCCCAACATCAAGAAAATACTTCCCTGGCTTCCAATACCATTTAATTTCCTTCCCGTTGTCGCCCTGGACCTTGAAAACCGTCGGCGGCGGGTTAGACAAGACCAAAAACTGCCACTCCTTGACATTCTCCTCGATGTACCTTTCCATTGCCTCGAAACGGTCAAGCTCCGTCTCAAAGTCGATAACCAATCTTCTCAGCGCCGGCATGAGAAGTAACGCGTCTGCTAGAGCAAACGGCTTAAAGACCCAATTATATGGATCAAAACTGAAGTCCTGCTGCGGCATGTCTATCGCCGCCCAGTTACTCGATCTGAGCGTCAAATGCAATGTATGCAGTCTTTCCATAACTTGGTACCCGCACGATTTAGACAGATTGACTATGTCTTTTGGAAAAGTCTCGTCCATATGGCCGGGCGAGGCAAATACCCGGAGGGAACGGACTGGTCGGCCTCGATCCCAGTTCCGCAAGAGGAGTTCATCTGCCTCTGCGGGGATCGGGCCCGATGGCCCCAATTCAGAGTAGAGGAAGGGTTTTACCCAGTGGGGGGTAAGCGCCTCCCGGCCAGCGCCAGTATTTGAAGGCGTGGATTTGCTTGTTTTGCTTGTTTCTCATGGGGAGTTCTCTGGTTTCGAGGTAGATTCTTCGGCAGGTTGAGAGGAGAGATAGGCCGAGGACGTGGCTTGGTCCGGGGATGTCTGGATGGAGCCATGAGTGAGTGAGGGGGATTTCCTTTTCTGGTTTCGGATGGGGCTTGGAGACTGCGTCTTTGCCGTGGCGGACTTGGAGGTTGTATTTTGTAAACTCCGGGTGGGGGACGGCTGTGTCGATGAGGGCGAAGTTGAAGATTGCGTCCCGCATTTCTGCGGGCAGGCGGGAGAATATGGGGGAGGAGAGTTGTTGGTTTATGGACTCTGGGGACCAGGTCTTTATCAGGGCATCCATTTTTTTCCTTTTCGACGATGTAGCCGGGCTCACCCAAGTTGACGGTGCCATCCATTTTTGAGAAGTTGGTTGACTGTATTTGAGAGTGATGTATGTAGAAAGTGTGAAAGGTGAAATCGTAGATTGTCTCTATGGAGGCTAAGCGACCGAGCAAGGGAGAGCGCAGGCCATTTATTATGGCCCAGCGGCAGTGCTGCACCTACCGCTGCTTAGTGCGGTAGAAGGCTCTTCCTGCCGTTGGGGCCCAGGCAACAGAAAGACGGTTGAGTGAGAGTCGGAAGGATGGATATGGAAAAAAGGACATGCAGTGCTATACGGTATGTACAATACAATACATGACTCCGCTCGTTGGCTTGTTAGCTTGGCACTTGTAAGGGCTGAAACCAAAATCCCAAGATTTCACCCCATAATAACAAATACTGCAGTGAATACAATATTCTACGATAAATAGAACTTCTACAGGTGTTGAATGATTTCCTTGTAGTAAAGCTGGCTAGATAGCTACAAAGATATATTGTTTCGGCGGAAGGGTATCATGCTAGCAATTAAACATGGAGCGGATGGTATCGTTACAGATCCCCTGTAAACATGCAAGGAGTGACCCATAACAGCTCTTGGCTTGGTGGGCTGAATGCGGGGCAACCTTTCACTTACTCAAGTCTTGAGCCTCACTCGAGCTCCAACCACTCACTCTCACCTTGTACAAGAAATCCCACACAACAATGACAGACGTCAAGGCTGATGCGGAGGCCCTCGTGCCCACGTTCAAATTCGAACGTCTTCTCAATCAAGGTGCGTTTCCTACTCGGTATCCGTGTACATTTCTCCATCACATCCCAGCTGTCTAACACTCCAAAGACCAAGCCGGACGACGGACCTCCTTATACGGCACAATCGACTCCCAACCAGCCCTCCTGATCCTCGAGCGGGCCCCCTTCCCAACCTCAACCGACTACTTCAACCAAGCCCCCACCAGCCTGCGTTCCATAAAAAACCTCGGAGCAAACGACATCTACCACTGGTACCTAGCCAGCAGCGGCTCAATAAACCCCCCAAACAACGACGACGACTCCTTCTCCGACCTAAAGATAAACCTGATATACCCCTGCACAGAAAAGCACGTCAAAAAATACTCCAAACAAGGCGTCCGTCTCGTCACAGAAACGCCCGCCATCTATCACGACCATGTCCGCCCCTACATGCTCGCCCAGCGCTCAGCAGGCCGTCTAAACTGGGTCTACAACATCATCGAGGGTCTCAAGGAAGTAGAGGATGTCATCTACCGGACCCCATACAACCCCGACGCCCCAAACCAAGAGGGATTTCTCCTCCTGCCCGATCTAAACTGGGACCGCAAGACCCTCGACGCTTTACACCTCCTCGGGCTGGTCGAGAGGCGCGACATTTGGAGTTTGCGTGACCTTCGAAAAAAGCATATTCCCTGGCTTAGACACATGAAGACCAAGTTCCTCGAGGCTACTACCAAAATCTACCCAAGCATCGAACAAGACCAGCTCAAGCTATACGTGCACTACCAGCCGACGTACCACCATTTCCATATCCACATTGTGCATGTAGCCCTCGAGGCGGGCGCCACACAGGCGACGGGCAAGGCTATCGGGCTGGAGAGTATCATCGAGACGCTCGAGGCCATGGGCGGAGACGAGGAGAAGGGCATGGACTCTATTACATTATGTTATACGCTGGGGGAGGCTAGTGACTTGTGGAATGATGTTTTTGGGCCGCTCAAGAGCGGCGGTACAGTTTCTCCACCGCAATGACTAGGTCGTTAACCCCCGCGCCGGAGGGGCAGTCCTTCCACTCGCTGTTGTCCCGGACGCAGTAGATTTTTTCGTCGAGACGGACTGTGCAGCTTTTTGTCACGCCGGCCTGGAGGGTTTGAGTCAGTATTTAGACTGGGTGAAGTTGGTAGATGGTAGATTGAGTGTGCCTACATCGGAGCTTCGTTTTACGCTGCCGCGGAGCATACCCATCCCAAAGGCACCGTCGTCTTTGGTGGCGCATTCGTTGAGCTTGTCAAAATCGATCGCGTGCTCGAGGGCACAGTCCTCTACTAGACTTCGCTGTGGGATCATATCGTAGTCTTTTGTGAGGCACATGGTGAAGCCGAGGTAGGTCTTGGGATCGGGGTAGAGTTTCTGGGCGCAGAGTTCGATGATGTTTCCGAGGCCTAGAAGAGGCCAAGTTAGTATAGTTGAAAGAGACTAGGGATTTTCGAGAACCATAAACATACACTCCTCTGGCCCGTGTCTACACGCTACTCCGTCGTTCTCGGTTGGTCTAGGGAGGCTGTTAGTTCCCGGAGTCGAGGGGCCAATGTAGGTGGTTCGGTATGACATACGTTCCGATAAACGACAAGGTAAAGTTGACCTTGTCGTAGACTCGCTGCATCGCGGGGAGAACCATGTGCTTGAGGCAGTCCTAGTAGCGAGTGGCAAGTCAGTTAGTTCTAAGCTCTCTCAGGCCAGCCGGTCCGGGTCCCCTATCCGTACCTTTGCATCCCCACATTTGCTCATGATATGCGCCTCAAGAGGAACCAGCGTGTTCATGTTCACCACGGGCTGAACAGGCTGCTGCCATTGGTGGCCTGTCGCAAGCTGCGTGAGCCCGGCGAGATGAGACCAGGCGTAGAGACTCATGGTGATGAGGGTGACGGCGAGTATCGTCGTCGGGAGCTGGCGGCGGCTGGTAGCTCGGCCGAGGCGGATGGGTGACATGTCACGAACCCTCTTCTCGTCCATAACTTGATCTGGGTTCGGGTATATCGGGTTGGCGTACTGATGGCGCGGCTGTGGCTCCTTACTGCAAAGGTTGCCCGGTAACGATGATGGTGGGAATATTAACCTTGTGGCTGCGGCAAGAAAATAAACATGCGCAAGTAAATAAGTGGAAGTGGGTGGGATGGATATTCTCGACGGAAGAGCTGAGACGTGGGTTGGAGTGGTGGTTGATGGCGTCGTGACGGAGGTCAAAGACGACATGGATGACCTAGCCTCGCATAAAGAACAGCGCTTATCTTATCGTGGGTGTCCCGATGCAGCATCTCCGTACCGCCAATACCCGTGACGGTACTACGGCCCTAAGTGTCAAGCACTTTTTCATGTACTGACCATATTCTAGAAGCGCTCGCTAGGAGGATAACTCCCAATAGCATCTTGCTCGATGCACACTCGTGCGCAGCCGAGTCTATCTTGCATCAAATCCAATATATGTGATATGGCGTAATCGTAAAGGTAGTATATCGGCCTGTATCCCCTATTCGTACGTATCCATACAAGAAACATAAAGTTCAGACGAAGCAGGGCCCAAAGGTCCCCTGCCGAAGAACAACCATGGAATTGCCATGCGGCCGATCAATACAGGGGTAGTAACAGGGGAGCCCTTCAGGGCGCACTCGACGGCTGACTCCGCTGCTGCCCTACAGCCCCTCCTATAACAACCCCGCAACACGAACCGCGTCACTGATGGATCCCACTGGCAGGAGAGTCAGGCCGTTTTCCTTGATTCTCCAGCGTTCCTTCTGTTGGTGGATCAAAGAAAGAAGAAGTCCCCTTCCCGTTTGGGATACATTTTGATGTGATTCTAGGTCCTCTTTCCCAACAGCTGACTGACGAGGCAATGGAAAGGAGAAAGAAGGTCTTGGCCAGTCGGGTCGAAGCATGTCCAATCTACCCGATACGATGGACGGGCGGCAAGGTACCTCTATGAATGAAACAATCGATGTTGACTCGAAGATACGTGACATCGGGAATGAGCGTCAGCAAAATATCATTTTTTTTGGTTCATTTCATCCCTGCCTCTTGATCATGTGTATCTAGTCCCTTGGAGTCTTACAAAGATACTTCTAGAACCTAAGCCTCTTTCCCTACCAGTAATACCTTTTCCATCTTCTGCTCATCCACCTACATCCTAGAACCTATCGACGTCGAACAGAGGTGTATTAGCTGTCCTTGAGCAGCCGCATCCAGTCACGCACTTATAATCCCAGCACTTATAGACTGCATCTTCACCATGGGATGTGGCACGACGGTTCTGGACGGATTCCTGAAGCCGCTGGCTGTCAGCCCCGATCTGTTACTGGAGCTTACGCGAGAGATGACAGGTACCTTTGAGAAGTTATGCAAAGAATCAGAGGACCAGTTTCTGCCGACTCCCATCTCGGAATCCATAATGAGGGCCGGGGCTAGTCGGAAGGGTGGCCGGTGAGTACTTGTTATCCATTCTCATCTTCCTTTGACACAGTACCCGTAACCATGCCTGCCTCACGACAGTGTCACCATTCTCAAGTAAATACACAAACATATTACAGCCCACCATCTAACTAATACCTCTGTTCAGCTACCTAGCAATAGACATGTAAGTCACGGTGGCTTCTACCGGCTTAACAACAACCTAGTAACCCCATTTCTAGCGGCGGAACGAATTTACGAGTCGGCTTCGTCGAGCTCGTAGGTGCCAGGCCCAGTCCAGCTGAAGCATTCTCGGATCATGGTATTCCGGGAGACGACGCCGACGACAAGGCTGCCTCACATCGTGTCAAAAGACTCCTCGAGCAATCATGGCCGATACAAGAACACCTGAAAAGCGAAAACTCGGACATGCTGTTTGATTGGATCGGCAGCCGCATCGCCGAGGTAGTACGCGATGGCCGCGAGGCGTTTGGGCTCGATCCCGAGACCAGGATCCCCATGGGAATCACGTTTAGCTTTCCGATGGAGCAGCGGTCTCTCTCCGAGGCGACACTCATGTTCATGGGGAAAGGCTTTGCCATCACCTCGGACCTGAATCTGGGCATGCAGCTACTCAAGGGCTACGAGAAGAATAGGACACCAAACCTACCAAAGATCCAAATCGCTGCTATATCGAACGACGCTGTATCTACCCTGGTGTCTTTTATACATCAGTATCCCGCCCAGCCTCACCAGAAGGCTGTCATGGGGCTCATCGTCGGCACGGGATGTAATGCTACAATTCCTCTCAAGCTCAGTACCTTGGGAACAAAGAAACGACGTGGTTCTGTAAGTGTGACACCAGACTACGAAACTTCAGACGTCAGAATCGCAGTAAACACAGAATGGAGCATCAACGGGTCCGCACCACCTCTACACAAGTGCAAGCTGATCACGCGCTGGGACCAAGAACTCGACCGGGCCGGTGAGGTGCCCGGTTTCCAACCACTAGAGTACATGACGGCGGGCCGATACCTCGGGGAGCTAGCACGGTTGATTTTTATGGACTACCTCAACACGATGGGAGGGCCGATACTAGACAGGTTGCCCAACAGACTACAACAGCGCTTTGGTCTAACGACGACCTTTATCAGCCACTTCTACCCGGACAGTCCGAAAGGCGACATGGTGTCACAACTTACAAGAGAATTTCCGTTAAAAACAGCCAACGACGACGTGGAATGGACGCCTGAGCTGGCAGACGCACTATACCAAATAGCCCACGTCATTGAGGCGAGAGCGGCGGGGATTGTGGCTGCTTCAACAATTGCTTTGCTCAAATGTGCGGGCGAGATGCCAGCCTCTGGTCAAGGTGTCGTTACAGAGCTGGCGGTTGGTTACACGGGCGGTTGTATCCAGTACTTCCAGAATTATCTGGCCGACACACAGAGATTCATTGACGAGATACTTGAACGAGATTTTGGCCCATTTCCCCCTATTCGGGTCGTCTTGAGTCCCTGTCATGACGGGGGGATTACGGGAGCGGGCATCTTGGTTCCAGCTGCGTTGGGGAGTCAGGTCGTACAGGGGGAGGATGTGGCTAAAGGGGCGTGATGGGGACCGTTTATCATTATTTGCATTGTCTAAGGCGATGCTTTGTATGATTCCCGTCTTGGAATCATACAAGAGGGAGGAAGGCGAGAGAATATCTAGGTAATAATACATCTTTCGAAAACTATCGGGGGTTTGACATGCAGTGCTTCACACCGAGTATGCTGTGCGGCATAACGATCTTGGGGACGCGAAACTCATTCTCACATCGAGCTTCTTTGACGGCCTTTCCCCGACGTTGAGCACATCATCTCCGTTCCTGTCGAGCTAATCGACGCAGGTCTCAGCACGGAGTGGCATGTTTTCTGCCAACCTGTTCTTCATTATCGTCAATGGTTACTATGGATTGCTGCATGAATTATATCAAGACGGAAGGAGCCGCAAGACGCAAGACAGACGACCAGATTTTATTCAATGCTGCAGTGATCTGCTGATCTACACTCCACAACATTTTTAGGTAAAATTATCTGTTTCAATCGAGATAATAAGGCAATAATCATGTCTTGATATGAACTGCTGCAATGATGCCATCTGTCAGAGATGCCGCGGCCTTTGTACAGCAGTAGTATGCAGCTTCATTTCATATCGCGGTCCCTTATATAGATGGGAGCCAGCCTCTTGGGTGTTCTTGGTCATCTACCGGTAGCAGAAAAGCTAGGCAGATCACGACCATGTATATACATACAGTGGTGGAGGCCGCAGCCAGTCATATCAGGTGATGGGCGTGGATACTCGAACAAGATCCGACGGCGGACTGCAGATTTTTCCTCGAATATTCTAATACGACCGAGTGAGCAGCTGAAGAGTGAAAAGTCGAGGGGCAAAGAAAGCCAATCGAACACCACATACTTTTACGTACATCAATATCAGGTTGTGGAACATGGCACAAGGAGGGTCCGGCCAGACCCCGTGGAACCATGACACGACAGGTCACTGGAGCACGAGAAACCCGCGGGACCCTTGAATGAGACAAAAATACACCACGGTCGTACTAGATGGGCTCCTTTTTTTTCCCTTTGACAAGATGGAAAGGAGCATCACGAAGGTGTCAACACGTCGAATCAAGTAGACGTTGATCTCGGAAACAGCCGAACCATGTATGGCGAGTTGAAGTTGAATGCAGACCAGGTGGAAGAATACTTGCCTTTGTCAACATCAAAAATACACACACGATGGGCCCTAGATTTCCTCCTGACCAGGCCCTTGGCCCGAGTTGATTCGAAGCTAATAAGCAAACGTCGATGTACATATCAGCCCGGTGGACTTTGTTCGCTGATGGTAACAAGCAAAAGCTTGAACAACCTTCGGAACGAGCCGTCAGAGTCGTGCCAGATTGATCAATTACAGATTTGCATCATGTCTCACAGGACATGACACAATGCCATCACGTAAATGCACATACTTATTTCGCCTTTTCCATTCATCGCCGACGCTATGTCTTGGCCGGCAGGAGAACAAGGCGATCATCACGGCGAGGTCGCCGAGTCCAAGTGTGTGTCTCTGTGGCTTGCCTGACTGGATGAACTGGCAAAACGAAAACAGAGACATGAATGATTCATTTGCCTTGATCACTTGCTCATCGGTCTGATTGTATTCTTAAGTAGATGAATCTGGCCGAGTCAAATCTCCTTTTCCTCCTAATTTTCTCCGTCCAAAACCCTTTTGCATCTCCGAGTCCTGGACTGATATCTGGATCTGTACACTCGGGTTGGTTTCTTTTTTGTTCCTTCTTTCCGTTGTTTTTCTTGTTCCAGTTCTCTTTTCATTTCTTTCCTACTCTTTTCTTCGCCAAGGTGAATCGGTCTTGCTTTGATGCTGGAAAAGAAAGCCATGGCCTCCAATTTAATTGCTGAGGAATCCACATCTTCAGCCGACTCTGATGCTCGGCCGGACCCGGTAGACCGGGAAGATCCATATCCAGATACGCACCCGGCCACTCGGTACAGGGAGCACAACGGCTGTACTACCTCCCGGACCAGCACTGACACTCGCCGTCGCGGACAATATGAGTGTGACCACCTTGATATGGAAAACCAGCACCACATATTAAGCTCCAATCATGAAGACAGCCATGGCAGCAGAGTTTACCAGGACATCGGCCCCGATGAATTCGAAGCCATGCTTTCGAGGTCCCTCCCATCGGCCGCTGGAGGTCTGGGACTGGGCCTGGCACCGGAGCCAGAGCCAGTGGTCCACCACATCAGAAATCGGACGAGGAGAGGTAGTGTTGGCTCCGCCGCAACTGCAAGGACTCTCGGCAGTAACAGCACGAGAGCAGCATCATCATCATCATCATCACCCGAAGAAGAATCCAACCAACAAGCCTACAACACCATGGACGACGACGACCTCGATCAAGGACAAGACCAAGTGCGACCCATTCCCGTCGACGAAGAAACACCCCTCCTCCTCCAAGAAGCCCCCAACGCACCATCCTCTTCCTCAGGTTCCTCAACCTATTGCTTGACAAGCGACCACCACCCAAAATCCTCCTCCGACGAACCACAATCCCCCTACCTATGCGGCGTCTCCCCCGCGCGCTTCTGGGTGCTCTTCCTCGGCGTAATGACAGTCCACTTTGTCTCGTGGTTCGACAGCACAATAATGGCATCCTCCCACCCGATAATAACCTCGTACTTTGACGCCTCCAACTCGGCCTCGTGGCTATCAACCGCTTTCCTCCTAACCTCCACCTCGTTCCAGCCCTTTGTGGGCGGTCTCTCCGACGCCATCGGTCGCAAGACGCCGTATATTATCTCGGTGGTTGTTTTTATTGTGGCGACTGTATGGTGTGCTCTCGCTACCAGCATGACGAGTTTCATTGTTGCACGGGCGGTGTGTGGGCTCGGCGCGGGGGGGACGATAGCGCTGGCGAATATCATGGTTGGGGATCTCGTGCCGATTGAGAACCGGGGGACGTTTCAGAGTTGGATTAATGTTGTTTTTGGGGTTGGGTCCATGTCGGGCGCTGCGCTGGGGGGACTGATGGCGGATTATTTGGGCTGGAGGTGGGAGTTTGGGGTTCAGGTGCCGCTTTTGTTGGCTGGGCTTGGGGTGACGGCTTTGACGATTCCTGGGGGGTTGGGGCTTGATGGGCGTGATGGACGTGGTATGGGGCTGAGAGAGGCTATGAGGGGGTTTGATTACGCGGGAAGTGTGTTGTTGAGTTTGAGTATTACTTTCTTGATCTTGGGGTTGGTAAGTACCTGGCTCTCGTTTGTCTCTTTTTTGATGTTGAACGGCCTGCTGACTTGACTTGTGTGTGTGTGTGATTGCAACAGAGTCTGGGCGGGAACGTGTTGCCTTGTAAGTTCTTCTTTTCTTTGCCAGCAGCTTGCCTTGCTAACTTGCGTCGTTCGTCTGCCTTTAGGGTCCGATCCATACGTGATATCCTCTCTCGCATGCTTTGCCGTCTTCTTCCCGTTATTCCTACACGTGGAAGCCAAAGCAGTCAAGCCCATAATGCCGCTTCGTCTGGTCAGGCTCTCTCCACACAGGAATCTCCTTCTCGGCAACGCCATCGCCGCCATGATAAGCAGTACCGTGCTCTTTAACGTGCAAGTCTCTCTCTCTCTACCCTTCATCACCCCGGCAACTAACACTGCAGTAAAACAAAACAGACCCCTATTCTTCCAAGGCGTCCTCCTCTCCTCAGCAACAACATCCGGTCTACGCCTCCTAACCTGCTCCCTGGTCTCTTCCTCGGCCGGGGCAGCAACCGGACTCCTAATAACCTCGACCCGGCGCCTGAAATGGCCCCTCGTGACAGGAACAACGCTCATAATCTTCGGCACCCTTTGCCTATCATCTCTCCAGCGCTCCTGGCCCTCATGGACCTACGTCCTCGTGCTAATACCCACCCACAGCGGCATGGGCTTCCAATACACGGCCACATCCGTCTCCATCCTCGCCGTTCCCGATCCAACTCTTGACTCACCACCAGCAGCACCAGAAGAATCACCAACCAACAACCCAAAACTACTACTACTGCAGAACCAAAAAAGAAAAAGCCCCCCCGCAGCACGTGCACCCAAAGCAGTAATAACCAGTACTCTAATCCTAGTCCGCTCGCTGGGCATGGTCCTGGGCGTATCCCTTTCTTCATTGATAGTCCAAAACAGCCTCTGGTATTTTTTGGATATCAACGTGCAAGGTCCGCCGGGGATAAAAGAGTATGTCATCAACGAAGTGCGTCGCTCGGTCGAAGCCATCAGGGACTTGGATCCGGTCTATCAAGAACAAGTCGTGCAGAGTTATGAGTCTGCTTTGCGGGTGTGTTTCGCTGCTTGTGTTGGGTTGGCGGTTGTTAGTTGGTTTGTGATTTTGAGGGTTGAGTTGCCTCGGTTGAGGAGGAGGACTTGAACTGGTAGGTCCCGACCGCCGAGTATACGAGTTTGATACGGAAGAAATGGGGGCTGGGTTGAGTATGTACATACATAGCAGACACTTGACCCTTTGGTGGTGTGATTATGGGGCGAGTGAATAGGAGGACGGTACGGTACAGCAGCAGCGGGAACTGCTCGGATTCGATGGCATCATGACGGTGGATGATGGGCTTTGTAATTCTACATGTAATATATTTGACGATGGCTTTATTCTTGGCTGAGTGAGTCAATAAATAATAGGTGGTGAAACGGAAATGAGGAAAAGGGCGCCTTGGGCGGGATATACTTACTTCATCAGTCACAAGAAACTTCCCTTGTAACAACAGTTGATAAGTAATGGCATTCCGCTACGGTAATATCGTCATGCCCTCAAGGTTGGTCGGTAGGTTTGCAACGTACGTACCTATATCCATTCCGGTAGTAGCCCGGCTGTCTGGCGTCCCCCCCTGAGCCAAGCCGAATGTCATTCTATTTGCTTGAATAATACATAAAATATTCCCCACCCAAAGTCCAGTAACGCAACGCCATCTTTAGACCTACACGTCCCCTAGTGAACCCCATTCATAACCCCCGCATTAATACTCAACTCAGCCAGTTCGTCCCTCGTCCGCCGATACGCCTCCTGGGCTTCTCTCTCCCTTGTGCTCACAAAACCGACCTCGGCTCTCAAGGCATTCAGTCTATTCCTGATAGCCGCCGTCTCGGACGCTTGCAAGACAGTGAAGCCGCCCAACGCAGCGGTGGCCTTCTCCAGCGCCTCGTGCGCTTCGGCAATCTTCTTCTTGAGCATCTCTGCGCGGTTTTTATACCCGCCAAGATGAAGATTCAATTTCTTTTCAGTCTTGTTTCCTGCTTCTGCTGAGGTGATGATAGTTTCTAGGACGCTCTGTTGTGGCTTGTTAGTACTCATATCAGATGAATGGGAAGGGAAAGATGGTGGACAACATACATCAAGCGTAGTCTGCGCAATAGCCACTTGATCCTCCTCGTCGTCGTCATCGTAGCACCCCAGGCCGAGAAGCAACGAATTGCTCTTGCTATTAATCTCCTTTTCCCACAGGGCCTGAATCTCGTCGGGCAAAGCCTTCCCCTTGACCTCCATCAAGATCTGAAGCTTCGCCTCGGCCAACTCCCTGTCCTCGATCTGTGCCAAACTGACCGGGGCTGCAGCCGCCGCTGGATTGGCCCCCGGAAGAGGATACCGGGCCGCATCATTTGCAATAAGCAGCGCAGCCTCGCGAGCAATCAACGCCTGCGCGGGGTCATCCACCCGCTTAGAATCCTCAATCAGCGACTTGTAATCCACCGCCACTGGCCGGGGGAGATGCCGCTGCATGACCTGGGTCCGTCTCTTGCGCTCCAGCAGCTCCTGAGCCTCTCGTATCGCCCGTTCCCTGCGATCCCGCTCCGCAGCATCCTCCTCGAGCTGCTCTGCCGTCTTTGGCTCCTCCTGCTGCTCCGGCAGCTCAAACTCCCACTCCGTCTCTTTTGGCTTGGGAAGAGAAGAGAGACGCTGCTTGAGAAGATGCTGCTGAGACAGCTGGGCCATCCTGATGTCCCGAGGTGTGCCCCCGACCATGGACATTTCTTTATCGGCAGCATTTAGAGCAAAGTTGTCGCGCGGTGTGCGCATCGGAGTTTGGCCAGCCCGTAGAGGCGTAGCGCCGACACCATTCATTCCACTTCTTAGAGGAGTCGCCAGTGGGTTGGGTGTCGCCATGACCTGCTTCCGCGGGGCCACCGAGTCGAAACCTGTAGATCCTGCTCCCTCGTGGAGGGGTGTATTCTCCCCGCCCAGCAGCGATGACTGCGTCTCTGTCAGCGCCCGGATATTACGGATCTCGTTGGCGATATGGTCCTCCTGGGCTGGGGCCATGGGCGTGCGGATCGGCTGATTGGTGTTCAGAGCCGTGTAGTTGTTTACCAGGCCGCGGGTAGCGTCGTTGTCGGTCTCGCGCGCCATATTGTTCGCACGCTCGCCAATCATGCCCATCTTGACAATCTCGTCCAACTCTCCCTCGCCAACCTGAGGCGCTGGCAACACCAGCGCTCTCCGCTTGCTGCTCTGCTCTGCCTCCCTGATCTTTTGCATCTGGCCAGCTTTGAGCGCGGCCTGGATCGATGCCGAGGGCCCGTCGCCTTTTCTCTTCTTGCGACCCGCCTCGTCATCCTCGTCCCCTTTTCGTTTGTTGCCCACTTGCTGCTTCTTGGGATCAAAGTGTTCCTTCTGGTACTCGTTTCGTCGAATCTCTTCGTTGGTGTCGTAAAAGCCGGGAACCGCCTTCTTCTCGAAAGGAATGTCGGCGTTGTAGTCCATCTGCCCCTTCTTCCGTGTCTGTACCTTGATATTGATGCCAGCCGTCTTCAGCTCTCGCCGCTTCTGCAGAGTCGCCAGCCGACGGGACTCTTCCTGCTGTCTCTCTCGAGCCTTGCGCTTTGCTTTTTTTCCTTGGGTATTGGCCAGACGCGCACGCGCCTCGCTGAGCATCTCCTTCTCATCTTCGTCAAGGTCGATGGTGTCGGGGCGTGCGGGTTTGGTCTCGGGGTCCGGGTCGACCTCGCCAGGACGTAATCGGCGGACATCGTCGGCGCTCGGCGCATGTGCTTCGCCTCCGGGACCAGCCAGGCCCAGGGCCGAGGCTTCTCTCTGCTCGGCTTCATCGAGCAGCTTCTGGTAGCGCTCGAGACACTGGTTGGCGGTTCTGCCGACGATGGGGGCGATGGTGCGCCATTGTGTGGGCATCAACTTGGCCAGGTGCAGCAGTTTCTCGTCCTCCTCTTTGCTCCATTCGATCTTTTTGATGCTCGGGTCTAGCCACTCGTTCCATCTCGCTTTGCATTGCTTTGGCGTCTTTCTGGCGAGCAGGGAGGACACGCGGGCCCATTGGTTGAGGCCATATTTGCTGACCGAGGCCTTGAGGATTTCGTCCTCGATGTTTGTCCACACGCCGCCCTTGACGACGGGCATTTTGTCGGTGTTGCCGTCGGGCGGTCGCTATCGGTGGTTTCAACCTCGGAATGTAGTCGTGTACCGAGACTGATAGTGATGTAGAAGAGAAATTAAAGCGTGATGATGAAAGTTGCACGGCCGAGTGGTGGTGGTGATTTGGGAGTTTTCTCTTCGTAGCTGGGCTGCCGTTGGGGTTCTCGTTGCGGCTGTAACTTTGTTTGGATCGAAAATTCACGAGCCGCAGACAGGGGAGCTTGGTCCAAATCGCGACAAACAGTGCGTGGAGCGCCCAAGACAGGTGGTCTCCACAGTGCCGGGAGGCGTCACTGTGGGGCCGCAACCCCTGTCGGCTCCTCGGTCGCGTCCGTTCAGCCTTCCGAATCCACGCCTGTCGCAGAAGCTCCGCCAGCAGGGACTCGGTATTCAATGCATCATTTCAAGAGTTCTTCAATCTGATCAACTCCAGCAACAACTATTCAAATCACAAATACGCATTGTCGATCATGACAATAGCTAATCGACATGGTCGTGTTTGAAACTTTCATCCAAAACAAACTAGGTGCAATCCATCCTTGGACACTGCTCTAGGCTCCTCTCGCGCATTCGGCAATCGATCATTCTGCCCGTCAACAGCTTGCCTGTCAAAGCGTGTACTGTAGCAAACAAAGCGAAGTCCCAACAGACCAATCATCAAAGCTTGTCTCTAGCTTTTGCGCTTGCACAATGGCCGCCGACAATGGCTCTCCCCGGAGAGACCACACTCCCTCGGCAGCAATTGCTCCCTCCATCCCTTCAAAACGAACCCTAGAAGACGACCACGTCCCCGCCGTCCCCTCCCCTCTGAACCCCGACGCAAAGACGCTACAGAAACCACAAGTCCAGATCCAGACACCAGAAGAAACCCAAGCAATGTCGCGAGAGAAGCGGGCCAAAAAGGACTCGCTCAAGAAGCGGGAGGCCAAGGGCACAGCTCCCGCCGGCCAGGACAGCTCGAGATCAACTCCGGACCCGAAGCGAGTGAACCAGACCGGCACTGAGCTCGCGCCTATGCGATATCTCCTGGCGCCACCCAAACCTTCGGACTTCGAGCAGTCTCGCGGTCCAGTCTTTACGAGTCACCATGAAGTTCAGGGCCCTGATGGGCAGTCGATTGAGTTTTTCGAATCATCTGAACAGTACGTCGCCGTTCCCCGTCGGTACACGAGTCTTGTTATACTGACAATTGTGTAGCGTCTTCAACAAAAAAAACTACCACTACACACACTGCATCGCAGACCCAGCCTTCCCCGCCATATTCTACTACCGCCAGACCGAGCCAGAACCCTATGGCGTACACATGAGTTTCGAAGACACAGCCTCGCACATATACTTCGACAAGGCAGGCCGACACGTCACCTCAGACAAAGGCTTCAGAATGTCGCGGGCAAACGTCGCGGTCCGAGAAGGGCGGTGGTATTGGGAATGCAAAGTCACGCGTGGTATGCTCAAGGAGAGAAAAGAAGGCGACCCTCTGTCCCACGGCCATGTTAGGATCGGCTTTGCGCGCAGAGAGGCACCCCTAGACGCGCCAGTCGGGTTTGACGCGTACAGTTACGGATTGCGTGATGCCCAGGGACAAAAGGTGCACATGTCGCGACCCAAGGACTTCTTCCCCCCCGGAGAGGACATTTACGAGGGTGATGTTATTGGGCTCGAGATCCAGCTGCCCTCCGAGAGTCTCCATCGCAAGGTCGTCAACGGGCAGTTCAACCCTGCTGTTGATCTTTTGGACGAAGAAGCAGATAAGAGCATCGAGGCGCCGAATATTATACGCGACAGGCTGCCGATCCGATTTAAATCGAATATTTATTTCGAAAAGATAGATTACCACCCGACCAAGGAGCTGGAGGATTTGATGAACCCGTCACCCATGGCGCCCAAGTCGGCCGAGGCTCCGAACCCGAACCATGCTCTCGCGCCTTTACGGACTTTACCAAAGAGTCATATCAAAGTGTATAGGAATGGAGTGTTGATGGGTACCCCCTGGACGAATTTACTGGCTTTTTTGCCGCCGGCGTCAAAGTTACAGCAGCAGAGCGCTAATAGCGGGCGTGAGTGTCTTGATGACGGGTCGTTGGGGTATTCGCCTGCTGTTAGTGTGTTTCGGGGCGGCGCGGTGGAGGTGAATTTTGGGCCGGACTTTTGGTTTCCCCCGCCGGGTTTGGAGGAAACGCGCGAGGAGGATGTTGAGATGAAAGACGCCGATGCCCCTGAGCAAGCCACGGCGACGGTGACTTTGCCAGACCAGCCCAAGCTGCGGCCTGTGTCGGAGAGGTATGACGAGCAGATTGTCGAGGATATTGTCTATGATGTTATTGATGAGGTAGGGTTTTGGATGAGTGATGGTGGCAAGGTTCGGGATAGGTCTGGAAAGGGCGACAAGGGCGGTGAGGTTCCCGGATTATTGCCGGGCGGAAGGGAGGAGATTAAGGAGCTCGTTCAGGATGACTGATGTATGAGAAGAAGAGGAGGAATAGGAGTCTGCCAATATTGAGATTATGGACTCTTGAAATGACACAGCGGAGGAACAGTGTACAATTGTAACTACAATATCGATACCCATACAGAGTTACCAGGTTTCAAGCGAGTACCGGAATTTGCCTTTCCTTGCGGGTGTTATTGCTAGCATTAATTAACTATGTAATATAGAGTTTTACGTTCCACCTCTGAAATGAGAAGGGAACCGTTCAGATCAAGTATGAAATTAGGGGGTAACAAGGCTTCTTCCTCCTATTCTTTTTGATTCATAAACCGTGTCCCTGTCCAGCATAAAGATCCCTCAGCCATCATATAAATCGTTAGAAGCAAAAGGAAACCATAACCATCCATAACCATCCAAGATTTTCACGACCAAACATAAAAGAAGAAACTAGACAAATAAAAGAAACCAAAAGGGGGTATCGTCAATCATATCCATCACTCATAACAACTCAATCCCTCCTCCTCTCCCTCTCTCTCTCCCGACTTCGACTTCGACTTCTCCTCCTCCTCCTCCTCTCCCCCTCAGGCTCAACAACAACCGGCACAGCAGTCGACCTGCCCCCTCCATCCCCCCTTCGACTACTATCCCTCGCCTCCGGAGCAGGCAAAGCAGGATCATCAGGCAACTCCTCAATCCTACTACTCCCATCCACAACCCCGACATTTCCCTCCGCATCACTCTTCTCCTTGCCCAACCGAACCTCCCGCCCGCGCTTGTGACAATACCACAAGACAAACAACAACAAAAATATCGCAAGGCTCCAAATGACATTGGTCCCCATAAACGCTGGCCATCTTAGCTTCAGCGCATTCATAATACCCTTGAGCATCGACACCACAGCCCCAGGTTTCGTCACCAAATCCTTTAGATTCCTGGGGATCAGCAATTTCTTAGCAGCCCCTTTGATACCGCCTGACTTTGCAGCTTCCTCTGCGGAAAGACCCTGGGCTCCCGCAGCGACCGCCAACAGCTCGGGGGCGATTGAATCAGAGAGCTTGTCGGGAAGCTGGGTGACGAGTTTCTTTAGCGAGGAGGGGAGTTTTTCGTAGTTTTTCGACAAGGTGCCGTCCTTGTCGTCTAGCAAGCTCGTCAGGTCATTTACAGCCGTCGGCACGCCGTTGACGAGATCCTTGAGGACCAGTGTGAATTTGCGCACTAGCTCGTTGGATTCGCTCGAGAGGGCGAAGGCCTTGTTGTTGCGCGCTGCTAGGTTCAGGTCGTCTAGCACCCGGGATAGGTCGTCTTGTTCCCTCTCGACGCTGGTTTCAGCAGCTGCTGGGACGGCTAGCTTGCTTGACGAGGAAGGGGTTCGGGCGGTCTTGGTTTTTATAAAGGAAAGACCGCGGTTGAGGGCATTTTTGCCTTTGTCTCTGGTGGTGATTAGGGAGGTTGTTGCTTGGGAATGGGACTGTGCCGACGCCGTGTCAAACATTTTGCGAAACGAGTCGCTGTCGCTGTTGTCCCATGCTGATGTCATGTCGGGGGTCTTTACCCGCGGGGGGAGAGGCGGGCGGGGACCATCGTCGTCGTCGACGGGAGAGGTGAGTCGCTCGAGGAAGCGCTCGTCGTCTTCGTTTAGCAGTGGTTGTGATAGGGTGAGGGCTTTTGATGGGCTGGACGGTCGTTGTCGCTCCTTGTCTTTGCCTTTATCGACGCTGGGGCTGCTGGGGCCAGGGGACGATGGCGCCGAGGCTGCCTTCTCGGCCTTGTTTTTCTTGTACTTTTTGTATGCGAAATATTCGAGCATCTTGACGGTTTGTTGTGTGCTTGAGAAGTTGAGAGTCAACTCCAGATGTCCTGTGAATATTGAGTGAGGGACAAAACGGTACGCTTTGCAGAGGTTCACAATGGACCGTGAAAGAGTGATTGAATTACAATTAAGGAACACTGGGCTAATGTCTATAAAACTTGGAAACCAGCGGGCCGGCGCTTGCACAGCGGCCTCCCGTCACGGGCGGGTGAGTGTCTCACACCACATGAGCCAATCTTGTGGCTTCAAAGAAGAGGTCCAAATGCTCATCTGAGGTGAAATCAAGCTTGTGCAACAGCAAATGGTGATGCACCGCCACTTTGGTGATGTCACTTGGGGCCGCCAAGTGCCCTCCCGTCCTCCACGTTTGTTTTTCGCCCCTCCCCCACCCTCCCATTTCTTTTTCGCACCGGTTCATCGCAGGGTCAGGCTTTTGAGAAAAGTCTGGATGCATCTCTCAGGGGCCACGGAAATGTTAAATGTCCGACTCCACTGCCGTCCGGCCTGCTCCGATCCGATATCCGCTGCCACGTTACAACGGCCGAGCTATCGGCCCCGAGCGCAATGACCGCCATCAAGACTCCGCTAAGGCTGCAGTCCAAGTATCCACGAAATATCACACAAACGTGTTCTATCATGTGGCCTGCTATCCGCTATAATGTGTTCATCTTGATGATGATCTTATCAGTATCCTGTACAACATGTGGAAAAGGTCATAATTCGCTGGGCTTGGCAGGAGGCTCTAAACTCCGATGCGACTGTTTCAGTTCTCGTCCATATCTTCGTCTTGATCGTCTTCCTCAGCAGCCTCTTGCTGAGCAGCCACGGCATCCTCCAGATTGCTGCGTCTGCCTCCACTCTTCCGCCCTCTTCCCTTCTGGAATCCACTTCTAGACGTAACGGCTCGCTCGCCAACAAAGTGGTTCCTTGTCCAGTCCGTCTGACATTTGGGGCACTTCTGGTCTCTCCTAGCGCGCCAAAAAGCTTCCTCACAAATGTCGTGCAGCCTGACGATGCAGTCCCTCTCTGCGCATCTCTGGCCGTATGTGACGATCTCCTTACAAGCCTCACAGAATTTGATATGCTGCCATTCGCCGTCCTCGTCTGGGTCGTTATAGGTCGCCACCAGCCACGACCAGAGCTCCATCAGTGACCGCGGACTGAGGCTGTAGAACCCATCCCGGCTCTTTTCCAGCCATCCCTCGGCCACGAGACTCGATAGCAACGACAGGACTTCGGAATGCTTTAGTCCTCTGTCCGGCGTCCCCTGAGAGTTTATCTCCTCGTCCTCTAGCGCCGTCCCGTTGATACCGCTCTGGCGCCGCCGGGGCCGAGAGACCTTAAGTGCCTGGCCCTCGTCCACGGCCATGACTTCCATCCGGACCGTGTTGTACTCCTCAAACATGGCATCCAACAGCCTCTTAATGAAAGATACCTCCTCGGGCGACCTCGTCGTGCCCATTTGCGTCGCGGGATCGCTGTGAGCGTTGATAAAAGCCCATACTCGCTCTCCGTTGCCCTGGTGCCTCATGTTACGAATGTCATAGTCCAGCGGCTCAACGGCCTCGCGAGCCGTTTGTATAAGCTTGCCAAAGTCGTCTTGGGTGATGGCTCTGGGGTTGATATGGTCCCCACCCTGCTGGGCTGGGAGGATCTCGGCCACGAGCTTCTGACCTTCGGAGAATGTCAAAGAGCCACGTGCCATGAGGGCTTGGAGGAAAGCACGGTTCGTCTCGTTGTACCCCACCGGGACTGGGGGTTCCCACTCGTCCTCCATGGCGGTCAAGGCGGTGGCGGCAGTCAGTGAGATGATGGGAAATGGTGGTGTAGCAATGATTATCCAACACTGAGGGCCAGCGTGGCAATAGCCCTGATGAAAAATGAAATGAAGAGTGTGATGCGATGATGCAGTCGTCGGTTTCGGTTGATTCGGCAACTAATCCAATTGAAGCGCCAGATGAAGGACTGAAGGCAGGAATCTGATGCTCGACGGTGGTAGTCAAATTTCGATAGTCGCTCAGGTCGCACTGGCCTACCCCGTAAATAGAAAAGATTATCAACCAAAGGTGAGCTCTTCTTTCTTGTCGTCGGCAGTTTTTCTTCCGTCCAAAGGCTAAGAACTGGGGGCGGATCTCGGAATGCAGAAGTCTCCTAGGATTTTTGACAGCCACCAAAAGCAATCAACGCGCCTTAGCCCCAGGAACACCGCGTTTGGCGTTGAAGTGGGGTACGTTTGGGGCTGGAGACGGTGAGGGGTGGTGGGGCAGCCAGGAGCTGCTTACCTACGCATTTCTCTTGGCACAGATTAGGTCACTTCGCGGCTAACCAGGTGTGGGGTCGGGTAATTATTTTTGGTTAGACGCTCGCTGCATCGTGCAGACGAGTGGAACTCTCCCGGATCTGGCCCCACTTGAAGGACCACCCCGATTTTCTCCATGTTTGGTGCGGGTGCGATCGAATTGCCGCTTTCCAGTGCCCCCGTCGAGCCCTTAACACCGTCGACGCCTCCCCGCTCACAGGCACCAGAATCACAACTTGACACACACACCTCGGTCCAGACCGATCACAATTATTCTCCTTCTCAGGCTAAATACCTCATTTGTCCAGTGGCACGATGTTGCGGGCTTGCGGCTCTAGTCTGCTTCTGGCAGTTGAACACTCCTCGTGGACCTTCTCACGCCTGTTCCGGATTTCCGAGAAATTCACCGTTATATTGGACCACGGTGAAACCAAGAGGGCAAGACGTTTACCTCGTCTCCCAATGAGGATGCTGCCATCTCTGCATCTGTAAAACTATCTTCTGCAAGATAATCAACCCCTGAGCCCCAGCCACCCCCATCTGATTGTGAGTGTGGGAGGCAGTTGTTCAACTTGCTGGCCTGAATTATGCACGAGACATGAAATCTTGCCTACGCGAGCCTGCCCTGATGTCGAGCTAGCTCTCCTTGTAACCATCCTTTCTACTCCGTACGTACTAGTTCGAACCGACAGAAAGCGTGCCCTCCTCCTCCTCCTTTCGGCACAGTCGCTTGTCAACTTGCAAGAAGAAGGCTTGACAACCACACCACCTGCTGGCTGCTGCAGGCTGAAGATGAGACGGATCGCCCTCTGTCTCTTGAGCTTCATCTCGAAGGACTCCGCTCATCCTTCGGCCTGTCTAACCCAAGCGAGCAAGTCCCAGGCACATGGTCCGTCGTCGAGTCCTGCTGAACTGTCTCTAGGCTCAATACCAAGAGCGCTCGGACATGTCTTCCACGTGCCCTGGCCCCCCTTTTGCTTGGAGCTAGGCTCTTGTTTTCTCCATGCTGCATCTCGTCTGCCACTTGCGTCCAGCTCGCCAAGTGGACGCATCTGCTCTTTGAGTGGAGACAGGACTTCCTCGAGCTCGGGATGCCGGGGGCCCTTCGAGGGTGTCGTGACATGACACTGTTTGGGCTAGCCCTCCAGGTACCGTCTAACCGTCGCTCTTATCTTGCAGGATGTAAGGAATTGCCCCTTGCCCAGCCTCTGTATGGTTGGATTTCCATTGAACCCTTTACCAGGTCCTCCAGGCTCCCTGTGGATTCTCAGGTCCGTGGATGTGGAGGCTCCCAAGAAGCATTGGCAGCCACATGTCGGACCAGGTTCATGGTCGAGGAAGTCGGGGAGTCGAGGACCGGGGCTGCTCCTTGGAGTAACATTATAACCTTTCCCCCTGGCTTTGTTTCCCCCTCGGCCGGCTGTTGCTGTTATTTCTCGATCCCTTTGCCAAATCGGTTTCTTGAGCAGCTTCAGCAGCGACGACCTCACTCGCCATGAGATGGGTGCCCAACTCCCTTCAGAGGTCGCGGGCCAGGCCGCCGCCATTCTAATCTACAGCTTCGTCTGTCTAGCTGCCGGCAGCTTCATGCTCTGGCTTGTCGTATCACACAATGAGTGGAAAAGCTGTATGTCTCCTGGTGCGCTCTCCTCTCGGCTCGAGACTGACACGCCGGCCAGATATCGCCATCATGGCCACGCTCATGAACCTGTCGTCCATAGCCTCCATTTCACAGCAAATACACACAATCCACAAATGGAGGGACATCAGGGTAGCCCAGCATGCCTACCTGGTTGAGCATGTGGGCAATCCCGAGATAAATGTTACCGGAGGGTCCGTTGGCGTCGACTTGGTTCTCTTCTATATCCGTACGTCCCCATCTTCTCTTCATCTGCCGGCTCGTTGCCATACTGACGTAGAGACTGCTCTAGAGTACTATACTTATACCGCCAACTCGATGCTGGTGTTTTTCTGGTACGCTCGGCCTTGTGAGACTGACTGAGTACAGCTGACCACTGACTCTGAAAACAGGGCAATCGAGCTGGCGTACTCCATCTTCCAGCTTCAAAAGTTCAACTTGCACAACAAAAATGGCGGGCTCATTGCCAAGGCCTCGGCCATCATCTTCCCAGCCATCTTGATGGGTGTCCTCAGGCTCGAGGCAGTGCAAAAGAACCTGATCGCCTTTATGTTCCTTGCCAATGGTGTCAGTACGTGATACACTTGAGGGCATCTCAGCTGATTCCCGCGGACTCCTCCTTGCTAACGGTGGCGACACAGTGGCTGTAAGCATGACGGGTGCCTTTGTTCTTCTCGCGGTTTTGATCAAGTACATTCACGCCAAGAGGTCTTTGGTCTCGTTCAAAGTCCGGTACGGCCAGCGGTCGAGAGAGCCAACCGGCGGGAGCTCAAGTTACCCCCCAACCCATACCAAGAGCATCTACGACAACTGGTTGGTCGTCCGCTTCACGATTGCCTTTGTCGCACTAGGGTAGGCTGCCATCCCCCTTCTCGGATGGTGAATATATCTAACCAGCAGCAAAACAGTCTCTTCCAGCTTGTAGTCTTCCTGTTCGAGATGCGCGCCATGGGCACCAACAATCCAGAAAACGTACCCCCCGAACCTGATCTGAGCATCGAAAAGGCCAAAGGCGACTTCGCCCTGTTCGTCCCCGGCATCTCGGCCGGTCTGCTATTGTACGTCGTGTTTGGGACTACAGCCCACTTCAGGGCATACACCGCCAAGGTGCTGTTTCCGGCATGGCTGCGCGAGAAGCTTGCTCGGAACAAGGGTGACCAGCCCGGCCCGTATACCGGACCGCCGCCAGTTCCGCCCAAGGAGTACCCATATGGCAACCAGTACGAGCCGCCCGCGCCGCGCCTACAGCAACAGCAGTCGCAACAATCCCATACCATTAGCATCAACGACGACGATTCGTACGACGACGACATAGAAAAGCATAAGCGATCGAAATCACAAGAGCACCGAGTCCAGATACGCCAGCATCCGAGAACCAACCCGTCCCAGCACAAGATTGAGGAGGAAGAGATCAGCGGCGGCAGCAGGCAGAGTCTGTCATGGTATGGCTCCCGGCCGTCCGACATCGAACGGGGCTACTCCGAGTTCAGCCCTATCGACAGTACGAACGACCAATGCCACGGCACGATCCCGCTCCAGTATATCGAGCCCAAACCACGACAGCCTGCCGTCTTGACCAACAAGAGGAATGACGACGAGTGGCCGATATTGGCGGCTGCCCCGACGCCCCTTGCTCCTAGGCCACGAAGCAGATCGGGAGATCGGCTGTCATGATCCATGCTGTGGATCAAAACAGGGTCTAGTTGGCCTGTGTATTCGTTTTTGTCTTTGCTTTGTTTTATTCTTGTTGTGCAGGATGAGCGGATTGTTGATGTGTTTTTTTGCGATTATACGCAAAAAAACCAACTGGATGGCTGGCCATGTGGGCTGAATGAGCATTTCTTTTATGATACCCTTTGTGAATGACGACAAGTGATGAGCATGTATGTATGGGGCAGTGGGAGACGAGGGTTTTCTGTTATGATATCCCTTGGTCATTTGGGTCATCTCTTTTGCATTCCTTCCTCGGATAGTATATGTGCCAAAAATATTCTACTTTTTTTTTTGTTCAATTCACACTGGAGCCTTTCTTGTTGTTTTATTCTCAAGTAAATGTTTTTCGTCCATATGACATTTTTGCCGGGTAATATCATGAAAGCAACGAGACCCATGGGGACTGCTTACAATAACAGACTGACAATCTCTTATTACTGAAAACGGCGGAAAGGGCAAGTGAACGGAAAGAACCACATGCGTCACGATCTCGGAGCCGGCACTCATCATCCCAGGTCGGGAAAGCGCCACTTAACGGGACAAAATGGACAATCGAAGGACGTCAACTCGGATTAAGCAGCACTCACAAGAGACAATGGGAATCGTCACGGCGGTCGGAAGAACGAAACCTTGAAATGGAAGGCAGCACGGGATCAAAACGACAAGCAACAGGCCAATGCAGATCTCAAAACCTTGTGATTTCCCATGGAGAAAAGCGGATGAAGCACCGGATCTCGATCCCAATTTGAGTCACGTACCACAATGAAGAACGACAAGGCAGAGGGAAAGCATCGCCTGGGATCACATGAAGAACAGACATTGCTTGCAATATCGCCGACCGACCGGCCTCTCGTCGGAATATGAAGGATCCAGGATTGGACTGGAAAACGGGCATTCCTTGCACTTACGCACATGTCGACCCATCATCGAGATTTCAGATTTCCCCCCCAGACATTAGACGTGCTCGGGCCTGGACGTCAAGTTGTCAAACGCCAAACTTGCCTACCCGGTGTCAATATAGATCAAGTATGTCGGGTGAGCACACTGTCCAACGTCGACAGACCTGGGAAAGACCGCCACGTACAAAAGCTCGGGAGCGACCCAGCATACCGGTAATCCACTCATTCTCAAGGAAATCTTCTGGTTAGACAAGTAAATGCTCGTTTCAGTTACTCACCTACCCAATTCACATGTGTCAAATCGCCAAGTGTCAGCGGTCTGAATCCTTCGACCCGAGAGAAAAAAGAGCGCAGTTGCGGTATTGGGCGACTTGCAGTAGATGTACGGTAACTAAGCGATGTACATACATACGGAGTACAACGTACATGGACGTGCATACATAATGCTTCAAGCAAGTTCGAGTTATAAGCGTCTAAGCGAGGGAGCGAAAGTGCGGAGTACATGATACCATCTACAACATACAACTCAGTCCCACCGCAACTGCGACGATGAATTCAACAAGTCTCTGGACATCAGGGAGGTTTAGTTCAAGGTGCGGCCCGCTACGGACCGAGGTGATCACCACATAGTTACCCAGTGCGCCAGTATGCTAAAAGCAAGAGCTCTCGATATAATACGTTCCATGGCTCTGGTAAAAAGACGAGGCACAACCTCGGGAAGAGAAAACTCCGATGATGCTCCCAGTATCCAGTACCAAATCACATTGGTAGCTCAAGCCCCTACTAACCGACGAGTAAGCTACGTACACGGTAGATAACCAGAACGCTGGGACCAGAAAGTTTAGTTGTTGTTGTGGTTCTCGTCACGGTGACACTGACACTGACACAGACAGACTCCAAAAGAAAAGACGGCACATGATTATAAACAAACCAAACCGATGAGAGTCCAGTCTGTAAGAATGTTGAGGAAACGAGTGATACAACAGTGTCATAGCCCGTGGTGCATCTGTAACCGACACAAGCTTAGACAAAGGGAAAAAAGAAAAGTGAGGGTATCACAACAGATGGCAGCTCCCGACCCGGTCCCGACTGGAGCCGCACTCACTCACACACGCACGTCAGGCTGGGTTTGTGTATCTAACATGACATTCAGCTGGTAAAAATGTTCAGGTGACCGAGTTGTTGTGTCATGCCAGACAGAACAAGCTGCTTCCAGTCCAGCTTCTTATATGCAATCTTTTTGTTTGGACAGAAAAACATGAAGACATTCATCGAATAATTAACTTGGACTAGAATCAGGAATGTAAAGCTGTCAAGGTTGTGCAAGAGGTTTGGAAGTAATTAACCACACAAAAGCTCAGAGCGAAAGAGAAGAGCCAGAGCGTTGTGAAGAAATAAAACTCGCAAACTAAAACCTAATCCAAATGTATTTTAAATCCAAGGAACTAACTGACTGACTGGATGATCAAGTATACGTATGTCAGTGGCAAGTAAGGTGGATCGTGTATAAGAGAACTTGAAGCTCCTGCCCGAATAGGTAGGTCGGTAGTGCTTGCGTATCCACGATACCTAACATAATGTACGAGACAGGGCTTTTAGCGATGGGAGGAGCCCAGATCAAGCACGACTAAATACAGCAGTATACAGAGAGACAGCTCTCAACTAATGTAGAATAGCTACCGAGTATAGCTACCGAGTACAACTCTCCTTCCGCTTCTCTCTTAAAGATCGGGTCTATTACAGTTAGCTGACTTCTCTCTCCTCCTCCTCCCTCTCCACCGCCACGTACATTATGTCGAGAGACCGGGCAGGCCCTTGCACTCGACTGAATGTACTCTCCATATAAAAACGCTTTGGAGATCTCTATACTATAATCCTATATCTAAGTAAGTCTAAAGATAGTCGGTAAGTAGACTCTATTAACCGCAGACGAATTCACAATCTTGAAACCATTAGTAGTACTGCGTTTACCTGCTTGCCCAACTACTACATACAGTAGCTGACGGTGGTGTAAATTAAAGCACCAAGTTAAATAAATACATACCTAGGTAGTCATGGAGCCATGGTTGCCAAGTAAGTAAATAACTGACATACATATAACGTTACACGGGGAACATACCGGGCGTGCGGCGTCAGTGCTAGATTTTCATGTCTGGACCCATTATCTCCCGTATAGCACGGTGTATGTACCTCCCTGACCTACTACGTATACATATACCCCTTCTATATAGCCTTCTACTCAACCCTCAAAAGGCTTGAAACAAATGTTTGTGTGGTTCCTTGCTTCCTAATGTATGTTAGACCATGCCATGTCATGTCATGACTGTGAAACTCACGTTGTAATAGATGGTAGGTGATAATACAACAGAAGCACACAAAGAGGACAGACATCCAGGTAGGGGACGAACAGTTGTTACAGAGTTCGGGTGTTCTTGGTGGAGAAATAGCATGTTTTGTATATACCGATTGTTTATAGTACTGAGCTACCTGCTATACACCTTTTCTTTTTCGTAAAATAGGCTGGCTGGCTATATATAAACAACAAAGAAAAGCACGTCTCTCACTCAACTGCCTACCTCATTTCTGCCGCAGAATATTCCGTGAGGCATGGACGGATGAATGAAAGCATCGTGGAAGAAAGAGTGTATAAGGGTGTACAAGGCGCACACCCGTCCAAAGAGTATGAACACAACAAAAGAAAAGAAAAGAAAAGAAAAGAAAAGAAAAGAAAAGAAAAGAAAAGAAAAGAAAAGAGAAAAGAAAAGAAAAGAAAAGAAAAGAAAAAAAGAGAACGTGTGAACCAAAAGGTAACAAATAATATTGCAAGGTAAAATCATAAATTAACATCTCGAAGCGAGCTAGAAAAGCGAAGAAAAGCGAACAAAGTAATATGATCAAGAAAACAAACCCCTGAAAATGCTCCCAAACAATGATGCAATGCAATAATATCCCGTCATTATGCTCTGCTCTCCGAGTCCCCTAGGCGCCAAACATTCTCGTGAACCTTTAAGAAAACTCCAAGCCTAAAAAACCTTGAAAATGCAATAGTAACCTAACCCTTCAAATGCTTGATCCTCTGCCATGTTGTGCCAATAGCGAACCTCTGTCAATGCCAGCCCCAGTCCTTTTAATCTCCAAAGATGACGAAATGAAAATAGAAATTAGAATAAATAAAAAGAAACAGGCTTGAACTTTTCAGTAGCAGTGGAGACAGGGAGACAGTCTCCAAACAGAAATATAAAGATAAAAATAGACGCAGCGAGTATGTCGACCCGACGAGAGAGACCATGACCTCATCACACGGTTGAAAGAAATATGAGAACGAACATATTCATTCCCCTTGGTGAATGATAGAAAATGACAAGATGAGGTCATGAGACCCAGGACGTTGGCTGCTATGGTTGGGCAGCAACACGTGGTCTCACCCGATTGAGCAACTCTGCAGAAATCCAACCATCCGGCCCGGAAGATGCCCCAGCCAAACCAAACCAGCCCCAAGTCGACAGGCAAGCTCCGGAATCACCCAAACACCCGGTCAATCGCCTGATTTGTTGTCACTTGTCAGGAGAGTCCGTCCGGGTATGTGGGTGGGTACTCTTGCCAGCCAGCCTGCCTACCGCCCCGACGAGTTGCTTCAGCATGGCATGGGGGCTTCATACTCCTCCTAATAGGCCGCGATGGGACTCGCATAGCGCAACGGGCTAGAAGGATTCGTCGTCTGATTGTTGTGATGATCATTCGAGTTCCTCCGACCAAAGACGTGCTGCATCAAAGAGCGCGGGCTGGCGACGGACCCGAGAATATTGACCGTCTTGGAGCGGGTCAATGTTGGCACGCCCGGAAAGATCCGATGCGCCACCTTCTTGTTGGTCTGCCAGCGCTCCTTGATGCAATCGTCTACTAAGGCCATGAGTCCGGTTGCCATGATTACGCTGTAGGTAGAGGTCAATTGTTAGTATTGTAGGTCTGGTGGAAGAAAATAGGGGGTGAGGCTTACTCGGCAACGTCCGTGACAGCGTCCACGATGGTCTCGTCGGCAATCCACATGAAGCACGGCGGAACCCAGCCGCCGGCATTCTCGTCGGCCATCACCTGGCTGGGTGATCGGGTCTCGGGGACAATGTGCGCGACCGGCGCGTTCGCATTCCCGTCGCGCACGAGGTGGAAGGACACAATGTTCAGCTGCTTGTCGAAGGAGCGCTTCCAGCTGTAGCGGTGTCCCCACCAGGAGAACTCGTAGCGCTTGTTGTTCTTGCCCCCGCGTCGATTCACATCCACGCGCGCATAGTTGCTAAACTCGAGCTTGATGGTGTTGGTCGGAACCGGTCGTTGCGTCTTGGTCTTGGGCGCGCGGCTGTCGAGCGAGAGGCGTGACAGGTTGCTGGTGTTTCGGAGCAGCTCGTCGTCGGCATCGCAGGATGAGTCGCTGGTGTCTGGTCTGCGATTGAGCGCTGCCATGCCAGACTGCGCCCGCCGCAGTGCCGGACGTCCACCTAGCGTCTTGAAGGCCGTCGTCATGGACCGCTTCAGCGTTGGCCGCTGTTCCTCGGGTTTGGGCTTGACGGCAGCCGGCTCGATAAACTTGCGCTTGGAATTGCACACCTCGCGACCTGAATCCCGGCAATATCGACGTAATGAGAACTCGCGCTTGGCTAGATCGTACATTCGCAGGTGGAAGAGCTGGATTGCCGTCCTCCTCCTCCCAGTCACCACCGTGTCGACCCGCAAGTTCATGTTCCCGTCCGATGTGAACTCGTCATGGCGAATCGTCAAACGATTGAGCGAGGGGAAGAGCTTGGCAAAGTCCTGGGGCGTCGATGCTCGTACATTCGGCTCGACAAGTTCTCGACGATATGCGGGCAAGGGCGGAATGCTGCTGCACTCGTAGTCTAGCGGGCTTGCGTCAATGTCCATAGGATCGAGGTCCTGTGATGAGGCCGTCGTCGATGCACATGTCTCGACTGAAGAGCGCGGATAGAGCGAGGCTTCTGGGCTTGGCTCGCAGCGGGCGTAAGCTGGCCGAGATTTGGGGGCTTCATGGCTTCCGCTCGATGATCCCAGCGTCTTGAGATCTGAAGGCCGAGGTGATGTGTATAGAGAAGTGGGGGCGGTTGATTGTGATCCGTACGAGTCGTTGCTCCTCCTGGCGCGATAGTCTCGACTGGAGGTGCTCTGACTCGAGCTATGTCTGCTTGATGATGATGTGGACATGTTGTGAGGTGTGAAGGTAGGAGAGGGGAGAAGTATTTGAGAAGTCTTTGTCAAGTGTGTGTAGATGAGTCTTCGGACCACGGAGGATGGGGGCCGGATGAAGCTCTTATAGCAGGCTGGCGTGAGCTCACCAGTCTTTGGCACAAGATGTGGCCAAGGTGGTAGACGGGCCAGGCGCCCCTCAACGATTGGCGAGTGATACAAGCTTTGCGATACACGATGGCCGTGGGGCTGCAGTGCAGGACAGCGACGCCGTGCTTGTCAGAAGTGTGTATCAGGGTTGGGAGTCGGGCATTAAACACGGGGAGGCTTGCTGGCGTCCTCGTCCAAGTCTGTCTTGACGAGTGTCGAGACAGAGAACTACTTGGGAGAGCAGGTGGTTTGAGCGTCGACTGTCCTGGTCAGAGCTGCTTGGGTTGGCAGGTTGGGACGGTAGTGTCGACGACTGAAGATGGGTACCTGGGCAGGCAGAAAGACGATTTCTTACTGGTGAACCGCGTGGTCTAAGTTGACTTGTGCAGACGTCTTGGCTGGCGACTCATGAGAGGCCAGAGTAGCATGCAAGATATGAGTGGAGTGATAGATATCAATGGAGCTGTTTGTATGACTTGTGAGATAGGGTCAAGATAGTGGTCGAAGGGAAGTCAAAGATGAGGCGCTGCTTGGGGACAACGACGGGATATATGAAAGCAGCAAGTGTAAGTGGAACTACAACCTCGACCAAGGTATGCAGAGTTTCAACTGGCCCGAGGAGTGGAAGATGGTGCCGTCGTATGTACAGTAGTACTTGTGTAAAGCCTTTTACCAGCTCGGCTCTTAGTCTTTGGTGGGATAAGCAACATCCCGCATGGGGGGAGCAAAAGAAAAGAGAAAAGAGAGTTTGAATCTAGCCTAGGGCCAAAGTGTCAGTCAGCCAGAAGCTGCTGCCACTGCCACTGCCACTGCCACTGCCACTGTCGCTTCCGCTGCCGTTGTCGGGATGGACCGTGTTGAGGATGATGATGGCTGGAACTGGAACGGGACAGGAGTGACATGTACTGTACCTCAAAAGAGACTGTACAGTCCCGTACCGTGGGTGCTCCCGGCCCAGCTCAGGTCCAGGGTGCAGTACATGTGCGATGTATACAGTACATGCTGCAACGCAACAGACCGGCGGCGTTGAATCTGCAGCTTGTACAAGTCGAGAAAATAGTGTGGAAGAGCAGGTCTTGAGGTCACCCGTCTTTTGCGGGAGATGGTCGGAATTTGCAGGCTCAACTCCCCTTCGATTCAACGGTCAACCATCCCAAGAGTCAAATGGAGTCCCCTAATTGGCCCAAAAAGCCATATGTCGCCTCTGCGGGACTAGGAAGAACGTCTTACTGGTCTAACCATCTTGACTTTTTTTACCTTCCCTGGGTTCAAATATTTATGCAGGTTGAAGAAGCGTGAGAAGCTTCGCAGGACCCGTGGACTTGAAGAAGTGGGTGGCGGCGTTGTCGTGGGGCTAGATCAGTCTTGCTGCCAGATAAGTGCGTGAATACTACCTCTTCCTGCCTCTTTGAGTGGTTAAAATGGCGGGACCCAGCACTGCTCGAATGATTGCTTCCAGCATAAATATCACGTGGGGGCGCCGTCTCTAAGTGTAGGAAATAAGTGTAGGAAATTAAGCGGCATTTGTACAGCCAAGCTCCATTCAAACAGGCCCACGATTGCCCCTCTCCCACCCTCCCAGTCTCTCGGACCGTCGGAGACTGCCAAATGCCTCGAACAGATGATCGGGAGACCACCGGCAGGGCACCATCGGATTTCAGCGGCCATCGCGAGACTTTTTTCCTCTCACTGGCCACGGCAGATCGCTATTCGACTGTGGCTTAAAATTTTCACAACAGTAGTGTCTTGGAACGACTTCGATCACGATCTTTTACTCAAAAATCGCAAGTTGACATGCTGTGTCCGGCGGTCTGCGTCGCTCTGCTTTCCTCAATGTCTTTGATCTCTCTCGCTTCTCTCACTCTTCTGGAAATCTCTTCACTCACAGCCCCCTTCTCGTCCTACCCCAACCAGGGCGATTCGGACCATTTGCCAGCGACTCCAATAACGATAGATGGACCGCTGACGACATTTTCCCCATATGGATGCACAGTCCTGTACTGGCGCATACAAGTCCCTTTCCGCTCTCGCAACTTGATGCACATTTGCGCCGTCACGGTCCCATCGTGGAACCGATAAGTTCTCGATTCACAACTGATCTTCTTACATCATTGGCCAGCGAAGTCATCAAGGACCAGTCCGGCTGAGTAACACGCGAAATCAGACAGGCGTTGGCAACTGGCCAGCTTCGACCTCGTCACTCTCCTGGGCGGGCCTTATGACGCTATCTCGCATCTGTCATATTTCCTTCGTCTCCTTGACCTTGCTCGACCCTTGTGATGAAGCCAGCTTCATATCGCCAAGTTGCACATGCTATTTCTAGGCCCTTCTGTCTCTCGCAGCACTTGACACGAGAGAAACAATGTCGAGGACAGCAGACCCTGCGTCGCGGATATCGCGACAACCTTTGGACCCAGGAAAACCGCGTCAGTAATCAGAATTTGGATTTGTTCCAGCGCAGTTAGCACGGTCAATGGTGCTGGCATTCGTGCCATGTGCTCTCCCAAATCAAGCTGGCATTTGGTGCTAACGAAATCCACCATCTCAGTGGCAGGTGGCTGGCCCGAGAGGAAGTACGTGGCACTACTGGTGGTATAGTGTACAGTACGAGAGTCGCCGTAAAATGCCTAAAAGCTTCGGGTCAAGCTGGGATGTCCAGCTGCCCAACTACAACCGAAGCAGCATTGCGAGCGAGAGCCCAGCCATGCAGACAGTGCAGACAGCACCAAAATCCCTCCCTGGGGCTGCAGCGCTGCACATGCACTATCGATGGAAGCCATTGGCCCCAAGCAGCTAAGAATCGTGGGGTAGCTCTCACCTGGTGTCCACGGCATGTCATGGCCATGGGATATGGGAGAGGATATTCTGGCCAACACTCAACACTTTTCTCTCCTGTTGTTGACGGCCTGCGGAATGAGCCAGCTTCTGCCATACAGCGGAACAAGGACAAGTCCATTTCGACAGGTATCGCCTACATAATGTCGGCAGCTCAGGACTCGAGGTAAACTGGGCCGCCCAACTTCCAAGTCTTGAGGCAGATTGGCCACCTCAACTCTCTCAGCAATCCAGATAATAAGTGCGCAAAAGTAAAGATGAAGCAGCAGTTTCCCAAGCAACCGTTTTGACCTTGGCGTAGAGCTCCGCACCTGGTGGGAACCAAGTACTCGCTTGCGCTGCGCAACTGATACAATAGGTGGGATGTATGGTATGCAAGGCCCACCCCCAAGCGGACACACGACGCTGACTTGTGTCAAATGCTCATTCGTCGTCAGGGTCCGAGTCGGGTTTCAACCTTTGGACGACTCCAGAGCAGCTCTTGAGATGCCTGCCTGTCACGTTTTGCCGGGGCTGTCCCGAATCCCTCGCAATGGTTGGCTCTTGGTATGACTACTGCTGCAGAAGAGGGAAAAGGGGAAGCCTGAGGTTGTCACGGCTTGCTATCCGTACCTCTTCGCAGGTCCCGCCGGTCTCTGACCGATATCGCTGGCGAACCACATATGCTTGAACGCCATGTCCTCTGGACCAGGCGTCGTTTGAATCCGGGGTTTAGACAAGGCAACCAGATCGAATCTCGTGGAGTGAGATATCCCCGAATGTCTTGGACGCCCCCCGTTCCCCCGTCCCGCTGGCCTCGGCCTGAGGCTATCCCCCGTTCTGGGACGTGGCGGCACTCTGTACCTTGGACTTTTACTCATCCAAGGAGTGTCGAAATAACTGTGATGGACGACCCCAAAACGGCGCTGCATCTCGGGCTTTCTACTCATCTTGTTGTGGTTTGAGAGTCTGCGATGCCGCGCTGATCTGCCGCTTGCAGGCGCACCATATAACCTTTGGCCGTCGTACCGGTTTGCTCGTATTTCTCCGCAACTCTTGTCCCAAGACCCGGTAGGGTTAGTGACACTGCCGTCCCTTGAGACAGTGAGGTCATCGCTAGTGGTTACTCGACGCCTCGATTTTGGTCCATCGTCAGTTCGTCACTGATTTGAAAGGATATAATGCATCGAGGGCTGAGTCCAGTACTTCGCAACGCATCCCGTGTACTTCCCGAGAACGCACCGTAGCTCCGTCATTGACCCTCGACGCCACATCCGGCCAATTGGAACCGGCGCTGTCGTGGGGCTTACACCACAGGAGTTCTTTTGTTTCTTCTACTGCCATCTCCAGAGCTATGCACCAGACTGCCATTGACACGAGAGTCGATGCTGGCCAATCAAATCGGCACGGCAATGCCCGTTTGGGCAATCCACGACTTGGACCTCCTCCTCCCGTGTCTTGGGCTTGATACGCCGATATGCACGCTGGTTCCATTCTGGCCAGCAATGCAATCCAACATTACATTATCCAGCATACATGAATCATGTTGATCGGTTATGGGGGGTTTGCTGTCCACGAGATTGTAACGGTCTTTTTACGTCTTGGTCCCCACGAGCGGCTAAACCTTTGGTTCGAAGCCCACGATAGGCTCATATGCCGAGCCATCTTTCACTCAACAGGTTGCTTGCCATCTCCCGTTCGTTTCTCCCACACGGTGGTTCGTTTTTGATATTGGGGTGGGTGTCGAGCTGCATAGAGACTTCCACACCGTTTGCTCTTTCCAACACAGTCCTCCAGCTATCGAGCCGTCCCTCCAGACGCGCGATGCATAATATCGATTGGACTAGACGTTCTCCTCGGCTACAAGCCCCCAGAGATAGCAGTCGAGGCGCGCTTAAGGTCTCCTCGGGCAGCAGCGGGAAGGTCTACTTTCTTCATCTCTATGGCTCAAGTGCCGCTGGATGCATCACTACCCCGTCACCAGTTGGCAGCATCCCATTCGTCGTGAAAACTTGAACCCGGAATTTATCCTTCCTCAGAGGTCGACATGGAGACTTGGAGCGTGGCGGCGCGTTCTTGGGATCGAGCCCCCTTGACTGTTTCTCAGTCAGGTCCATTGACCCGCGAGCTCCCATCCCAAGTCTCAAGCATTCTCCTGTTTGACTCTGGGCACATCAGAATGGTTCGAGCGTAACATGATCAAGTGCGTGCGCTACTTATTTCATTGGACCTGCTCTTCACACCCTCAAGCCCTTTCACTGCAATTTTAGCCCCGCCGGAGGGGATACCTTTTGGGGCTCTGATGCCACGCCACTTTTACTTGCAATGAATGTCTGTCAGACTAGCGTGCCGAGTAGAGCCGCGGTGGCTGGACCCGAGAGAGGGTACTAGTAGCTTTTCTCTCTCGGGTATCAACACATGCCAGGAAGAAAACTCGGGCGCAGAGTCCAAGCAGTTCAATTCCCCCACGTAGGCGGCCACTACTGGAGTGGTCGTCTTGGACTCAACTACACTGAGGGCTTGAAAAGAGTTTCCGCCACCGATAGGGATGAGGAGAATTGGCTCCATTTCTCACCGGCACAACGCAAGAGGCTGAGAAGCAAATCGAGATCCACGACGATTATCGGTATTACGGATGTGTCCACCAATTCCGGCCAGAAGCGTTCCGGTAGGCCGTTGTTCTCTTGATTCTGTTGAGAGACTTTGGATGCCGCTTTTAAACACCCTTAAATGGATGGTTACCGAGGACCGGCGAACCACGCGATTCTCTTGTCCCCACGCAGCCATGCGCGTCTCAGAACCCACACAGCTGCTGCTTCGAATCCAAGAGGCCAATTGATCTTGGAGTGAGCCAGAAAACCCCGCAAGCAGGCTTAAGAGTGTAGGACGACATTAGCACCCACAAGGGCGCAGTTCGACTCCAGCAGCCATTGAGCTGCTCATGTATGTCAGACTTGCCCTGGCTTCCGGTTGGAGAGCCGGACCGGAGTTTGCCTAGCAGCCGACGGACGGACGTATCATGGACCATGTGTGATATGTATGTAGGGATCTGCATCTCCTTTCTTTCTGTGTCTTTTGGACATCAGGTGATAGCACGAGGGCTCTTCCCGCTGCGGGCCGTCGAGACCGGCGTCGTGGGCCGCTGATCTGCCTACATCCGTTGACTACCTCCCGGCCTACATTGCACAGGCCGTCACGAGACTCTCATCGACGACATGTTCAGACGTAACCATCGATGTTCTCATACTTGCTCCTTTCTCTTTTCTTTTTTCTGGCTTTTTGTCAGGGGCCTAGCCAACCTATCGCATCATTGGAATACCGAGTAGGCAGACGGGCAGGCAGGCAGGTAAATGTGGAGAGCTACGTAGTTGTATCCAGTTCTCCGAAGGCTTCAAATGTGTTTGGTCAACAGACAGACGCTTGACCTGGAATATGGGACCGGTCTGATTAGGCTCCAAGGTCCACTTGGTCCTCTTTCTTCATCCTAGAGATATACCCCTATCCGACATGTATCCGACTTGGCTCTCGTGATCTTCAAGCTTGCTGGCCTGCTTGGTTAAGGTTCTTGCCGGGTACCCGTGCCCGACCCGGGACGATCCAGTGTGAGGGAGCGAGATATTCGTGCTTCCTTGCTAGTGACACAGTCTGGTATTGCCATGTGTGGTGAACTGAGCCAGCCCCTTGGAAAAGCAACCGTACACACCCGAAAGTTTTCTCCGCGTCTCTAAGACGCAGAGAATTCATGCTTGGTTGCCTGACAGCCGGGTCCTGCCTACTCACTCACTCACTCAGTCGCTCAATGGCTCGTAACGGTTGTGTCTGTTACTTCTGGTATCAACAGCCAAACAAAACAAAAGAAACCCACGCCCCTTGGGGGCCCATTCACACACCCCGTGGCGTACCCCCGTGCTATGCCGCTATGCCGCTATGCCGTTGCCCGGCTTCGGCCTTCGGACCCTGCTTCACCCCGGTCAAGCCCAGTCCAGTCGACTGGGAACTAATCCAACAAAGCCGCAAGCGGTCTCTCCCACGCTCCCACGGCAATCTTCTTGACCGGTGCGGGTCAGACTTGCTGCATATACAGAATTCTCACGAATGGCTTCAGGTCAACCCTCCCTACATGAACTACTTCCAACTTGTCGCATTCACTTCAGCAGTGTCCATGTAGTTTATTCCAATATCGTTGACCGATCAACTGACGAACGATTCAATCGGCCCTCCTGTATCGAACTCGACTCAACTGACCCAAAGAATTTATCCTCTCTCCTCCACTGCCTCACATCCGCTATAGACCCCATACGTATACACATCCTCCAAGCGGCCACGGCATTGTTCCTCGACGCCGATTTGATAAAGGAGAGAGTATCCGACAATAGCTAGGGCAGATACATGTAGACAAGTGATGATAGTCAACCTTCCTATTTCAGCTTGTAACAGATCTCTCCGCCAAGTATACTCATACTCGGATCCTTGGCCTCTTTCCTGTCTGTTTGCTTGTCCGAGTCTCTGGCCATCATCTAATGAGTCCCCTCTGTCTCCTTCTCTTGCTGTTTTCTCCAATAAGCTAAGCTAGGTAGGCACACAGGCACAAACAGGTATGTAACTGTATCAACCCATGTAAATTTCACTTGGGGTGCTTTAGGTTCAGTTCTATGTACGTACTTGGATCGGTTACCTGCTTGGTAGGTAGGTAGGTAGGAAAGTAGATGGGCAGGGCAGGTAAGTAGGTAGGTAGACAAGTAAACATCAAATCACAACATGGTATTCCCCCTTCAGCGTATATCATCGTCGGAACTGGCGGCCATGAACATGGTCACGCCCATTGTACATGACACACAAGGTGGAAAGAGCGACACTAGGACTTATCGCGTAGAGCTAGCTACCATACATAGGTAAGGAAAAACCCAACTACGTGGGAAATGGGAGTTGACTAAAAACACGGATGGAACACATAATTTCTACAGTACAAGATTTTGGTGGATAATTTTCATTCGTTCTGCAAGAATGTCTCCCTTTGTTTAATGGAGAACAGGATAACCAGACCACGGCAGGAGGAGTGAAACTTGATCTAAATGCAGTGGAGTACACATGGGACAGCGAAGGAAAAAGACGAAAGTGTAGGTCTAAAGTTCTGTACTTCATCATCATCATGACCTACCTGTGTAAGTAGGTATCCGCTAGAATCTGTAATGGCTGGCTGGCTGCTCAGATGTGACATATAAAAACACGAAAGCCAAAGAAATATTCCCTCTCACCCCATCCATCATCCCCAACATACCCGAAGTGGCCGACCATCTATAAAAAATCATCTAATGAAACGATCTCGACCTCTAGGATAGCCATACTATCGTCTGTCTCGCCGCCGTGCTTTTGTTGCTGTCGCGCTCTAGTTCAATCTCCCACGGTAGCACTTGACAAGAATCCAACACCATCCATCCATCCATACCTCCTCTTCCCAAGTTCACTTCCTCTCATGAACCAACCGCCCCTTAACCCAAACAGCCCTCGTATTCCTATCATCCCCATTATAAACCCACTTAGCCACCTTCTCCTCCCAACTCTCCCACCCAAACACATCAACATTCCCATCCTCCTCCTCCTGCCCCTCAACCTGCCCATCCTCCCCCAAAACCCCCAACCCCACCAACTGCGCATCCCACTCCATCCCCTCCTCAAACGACCCAACCTTATCCTCAAGCCCCACAACCTCTGCTCCCCCCCGTGTAGCAAGATACAGCACCTCCTCGACCGAGAGCTTAGCCGTCTCATCACCCCCCATAGCAACATGCCGACTCACCAGCGCCGCCAACCTCGCAGCCTCCAGAACAGAAGGTGAATACCCCCCGCTCATATCCGTTCCCAACCCCACCACAATCCCGCGCTCAAGCAGCCACCTTACCCGCGCAGCACCACTTGTAATCGCGCTGTTACTACACGGACAGTGCGAAACCTTGGCCTTTCTCTGCTGTATCAAGTCCGCCTCGCTTTCAGTCAAATGAATCGCGTGCGCGAGGATGGTCTTGTCGGTAAGTAGCCCAAACGCATCATACACCGCTGCATACGAATCATCTTTCGCGCCGGTACTTTCGGGGGGAAAGAGTTCCTTGACGAGCTCAATCTCGCCTTTGTTTTCGGAGATATGGGTTTGGATCGGCAAACCCGGCATTTCAGCCGCGAGCTGGCCGAGTTTCGTCAAGAGCGGGGCCGAGCAAGCTGGTGCGAACCGCGGGGTGATTACCGGGCGGATGATATCACCCTCGGGGTTGATCTGTCTGATATGGGCGATCGATTCCCGCGTGGCAGAGAGAGAGGCCTCGGGGGATTCGTCGACGTAATACGACGGCGCGAGCTGGTCCATACAGACCCGGCCGACGAGGGCGCGCTGGCCGGCTGCGAGGCATAGGTCGGCGAGGAGGTTCGTGCTGGGCACGTCGATGGTCGCGTAGTAGGCTGCGCAGGTTGTTCCGTGCGAGAGGGTCTTGCGGATCACGCGCGAGTAGACTTTTCGTGCCTTGGCCGGGTCCGAGAGGGAGGCTTCGAGCGGGAAGGTGTACGTGTTTAGCCAGTCTAGGAGGGTGGATTTGCCGAATATGCCCACGTTGGGGTATTGGCTTGCGTGGAGGTGGGTATCTGAGGGAGGGAGGAGGTTAGTATGCTCATCGTTGGAAGATCGAGTAGTAACACAATACAGTTGTAGAAGTTTTTTGACACTGCTGGAATATAATGATGCAAGGAGAGGAAATAACGAAAACGTACCTATAAACCCAGGAAAGAAAAACTGTCCCTCGCCAGTCTCGTAGACCTCCTTGGAGAAGCCAGTAGTGGCATCGCTGCCCCAGCCCAACCGGGAGCTGATCTTCTCGAGGGCCTTGTCCTTTCCACCACATTCTCGCTCGACGGCGACGATCTTGCCCGCAGAGCTGACAGCCACCGCCGCATCGTGGAGATATTCCAGCTGGTCGAGGCTCTTGCTGTAGATGAATGAGCCGTAAAAGAGCTGGTGGGTTCCTTCTAGGGAGGACGCCATCTTGGGTAAGAGCTGGTCGGGTATTAAGCAAAAGCAAGTTGAATAGCGAAAGCGATTTTATGTCTAGGTCGTCAAGGTCGTGATTGTCGTTTCTATCGTCGTGATCTTTCTGTTTTGGAAAAGTAAAAGGTAGAAAAGCAAAAGTAAAGCAAAGCAAGTGCCCCTGAAGCACAGAGGTGAGATGAGTTCTTATCGTGGCAGTTCTGATGAAGTAATTAATGCCAATGGGATCACTGTGCAAGAGCGGTAAGCAAAGTTAGTGAATCATCCAACAACAAGAACAGACGAAACTCGATAGAAAAGGAAACAAGAGAAATATGACGTACCTGTAAGTTCTCTCAAAGAGGTTACACCGATACCAAATCGGTGGAGCACAATCGGCCAGAAAGCTCGTGGTTGACCCGGTGAGATCAAAGCAGACCCGAGTATAACCGCAAAATGGGAAATCAGTATCCGGCAGACGAACGTGGTAAAATGTCTTTCTCGAATGGGATGGGATTTATTTCATGGAAAAAGAGAAACACCATGAAGATAGGGGCTGGGGAGGTGGGATAAAAGTTGATGGCGGGGTTGTTGACCGCAGCGATGCAAGAAACAAACAAGGAACCTCAGCTGCAAGACCGAAAACGAGAAACCAAGCAACGATCGGAACGGCGAGAGTGGAGTTAATATGCTCGTCGTTGACTCGTTTTATCTCTGCCGAACAGGAACAGGACAGTTTCCATGACAATCATCCCGTTGCCGTTTGGTTTGTTTCCAGCTTGCTTCCCCTATTGCGGGTTTGGCGCCTGCCGCCGAGTGGGGCACCCAACGGCCAACTCCGGTGCCCGCCGGGAACTTGCGTCAAGGTCGGCGCCGGCCCATCCCATCCCACGATAACGATGTCCAATGATAAGCTTATCTACCGTAACTGGCCTGGTGAAACGGATCAAACGGCGATAGTGGCCGTGATGCCGATTCCTCTTCCTCCTCGAACCACGGATATTTGTTACCGAGAACATCTGGCAACTTCATCAAGCATATCTAACACATGGGGATTAATAACGCATCGACTGCTCGTGTGAAAATGCCAAGCCAGGAGACACAGCAGCATCAAAGAATTCAAGAATTGCCAGAAACTTTTCATTGCTGATACTAGGCTACCAAATGCACCGCAAACCACCCCCAAATCGCCAACCAGCCATTGCTTGAATGCTGACCATGTCCTTCCTGTCCCTCATTCTACATCTCTGTCAATGAGACACCTCAACCTGTTCCCAGCCTGTCCAGGCCCTGTTTCTATCTAGAGAGGTATAAGAGGTATAATTATGTAAATACAACGACGAACCAAAGACTTCGACTATTCTAACATATTAATAACATCCACCACGAAGTGAACTCGACGCCATGCAAAAACTCCAATTCGTCAAAACTCAAATGTGTGCCGTCGCAATGGCGGCAGCCTGGTTCTCGGTATACGAGATGGAGACATTGACCTCCTTCACACCAGCCTTGTTCGCCGCAGCAAGGGCATTGCCGTGCAGCTGTTGATTTAGTTAGCATTTGTAACCAGCACATCAAGTGGAAAGGGGCTTATGACTTACTGTGACCGTTGGCCGACCGTTGGCATCTGACAAAATCTCAATCTCCTTCAGCGACGCGCCAGCTCCCTTGCTCGCAACACCAAGAGACTTAAAGACAGCCTCCTTTGCGCTCCAGCGACCAGCCAGCGCCTTTCTGGGCGACCGTCCAGTGGTCGAGCTCAGGCAGTACTTCTGCTCAGCCTGGGTGAAGTTGCGATCGATGAAGGTATCATTGTCCGCATTGATGGTCTCGATGTCCTCGATGTCAAATCCAACTCTGGTATGCGCGCCCTCCAACTGGCGGGCTTCCCGACCGATAACGCTGACGAGGGTCTCTTTGTTCTTGGCCGGTGTGGACCGCTTCTCCGACAGCTTCATAAAGTCGACCGGGAACGACAGCTCGCCAGTCTTCTTGTTCTCGACGACACGCGCGTCGGGGTTCAAGAGCACCTGGCTGAGCTGCTCGTCCGTGTAAGGCGAGTGCTCCTTGGCGACAAACAGCTTGTTGTTGATCAGGCCGCTGTGGAAGTAGCGGTAGGCCTTCTTTTGTCTCGCCTCGACCTTGACGCGGTACTCCTCAAACGTCTTCTCGTCCAGAGCAGCATACAGATACTTGGGATGGACACCAATGGCCTGCGCACCCTTCTGGCCGAAACCGAAAGACGTCACAGAGAAGGCCTTGATACCATCCGTCTGGATGCTCTTGCTGGGGTAGACGATGTAGTCGAACTTCTCCATGATGGCATCGACATTGTCGGCATTGCGGTTGCCGGGAACAAGGCCAGTGTTGAGGACCTGCAGGCAGCCGTTCATCATCCAGGCACCAGCAGCACCCTTGGGATGGCCGGTGAGGTACTTCTGGAAGATGCCGAGCACCGCGTTACCCTTCTTGCGTCCAAGATGGGCCAGTTGCTGGCAGATGACCGACGATTCGTTCTTGTCATTCGCCTTTGTCGAAGTTCCGTGGAAGGAAGCGACTCCAATATCGTCAACCGTGAGACCCCATGTGGCAAGGGCGCCGCGGAGGGGAGCGATGGAGGGGTCAGACTTCCAGAAGCTGTTGCCGTAGCTGCGCAGCACCTCCTTGACCTGTCTCTCGGCCTCCTTGTCCACGTGACGCGCGCGGTCAACCACGTACGACTCGATCTCGGTGAGAGAACGCCCCTCGGCCTTGAGGGCTTCGGCCTCGTCGGCAAGATATTGGAGCTCAGCCTCCTTGTCGTCGTTGATCTGCCTGGTGCGGCGCTCGATCTGGCGGCGTCTGTACTTGATGTCGAGCAGAGGAGACGGGAACTTGCCGGCGTGCTCGCGAGCCGTGGTGAGGATGCCTTGTCCAGGAGCAGGGACGGACCGGCCGATCTTGTCGGACGCCGTCGTGGTCAGGGCGAGGATACCATAGATGGGAACACCCATCTCGAGGGCGAGCTTGGCCGTCATCAGGAGCTGAATACCGCTGCCTTGGGACTCCATGAATCCATTTCTGGTCGTGGTAGTAGGTCTGGACATTTCGGCAGGAGTGCGACCGTGGGCAAACTCGTCCACCGAGTTGCTGGTCGCCTTCATGTTGGCGAACTCGTAAGAACCCTCCTCGCCAAAGTCGTCAAAACCACCAACCAGGCACACACGCGCCTTGCCGTCCATGATGGTTTCGTAGCCGATGTCCAGCGACTCGACGGCAGTTGCACAGGCGGCAACTGGCGTCTTGATGGGGCCGGATGAAGAGAGCAAGAGCATGTTCACCCAGGCAGCCATGGTGTTGATGAAGGACTCTTGCAGGATATCGTTCTGGAGCGGCTGGTCCAGGAAGCGGTCCTTGTGCATGCCACGGAGCGCAGTAGAGCCACCCATGCCGGAACCGATGCAGTTGCCCACGTCGCTGACGTGCACGTACTTGTAGAACTCGAATGCGTCCGTGATACCAGCCGAGAGGAGAGCCTCAACAACCGAGACAAGAACGAACAAAGTGAGCGGATCAACCTGGGAGATGATATCGTCAGGGATGCCGTACTTCTTTGCGTCCCATCCCGTGGGGATCTGGCCGGCAACAAGGCGGTCGAATCGCAGCGCCTTGGGGATCCACAGCGATGCGCCCTTCTTCAGCCGCACCGTGTACTGGCCCGTCTCGGGGATCTCGAACGTCTCGACCTTGTCGCCGTGCTCGCGCTTGAACTCCTCGGCGTTCTCCTTGGAAGCCTCAAAAGGATCGAGATCCTCCTCGATGACCACCTCGTGCAGCAGCTGCTTCTTGTTGGGGTCGTATCCGCCAAACAGCTCGGGCTCGATGAGACGGATGCCAGAGTGCTCCAAGATGTGCTTCTCGTACTTGGGCTTGATATCCTTGTCCTCGACAGGCTCGCCCGTCTTTGCGTCCACCCAGCCCGAGTAGGGCTTGCCCTTGATTGGGCCGTTGTGGTTTCTGATCAGACCCATCATCCACGCCATCTCGATGCAGCCCTCGAGCGAGAATTCGCCATATGCCTCCATCTCCCAGCGGGTGCGAGAGTTGCCCCAGGGTCCAACTTCGGAGAAGCCAGTGATGACAACCACCTTCTCCAGATCGACCATGCCCTTGAGCTGATCGTTGAGCGGCGCGACATCCTTCTTCCAGTCCGGAAGGGGAGGGAAGTCAAACTTGAGGTTGGCGCGGGGCTCAATGACCTTCTTCTTGTAGAGGGCCTCCGAGTCTTCGCCGTTGACCACCTTGTTCTCGGCTGACGTCTCCTTGGTGACAGCCTGACGGATCTCGCTGGTCTCGTTGATGGTCTTGCGCTGGTTGGACATGATCTCGTTGAGGTTGGTGATGAACTGCAGGCCACCGTTCAGATCGGCAAAGATGGGCTCGTTCTGGCAGAGATCGACAATGGTGGGAGACATGAGTCCGAGGAGATTGAACGCCATCTCCTGCTGAGAGAAGGTGCGAACTCCAAAGGCCTCGATGCCTTCAGCCACAACGTTGTTGCCAGACATCAGACCAGTGCCGCGGGTCCAACCGATAATTGCTCCGCAGATGGTGAGATAGTTGCCCCAGTCCTCCGAGCCCCATCGGTTGAAGAGCGTCTCGAGTCCGAGCTTGGACTCTGAGTACAGGCCGTCACTGCCAAAGGTTCCATGGTTGGGCGAGAGGGGCAGGATGACCTGCGCAGGGCGCGTCTCGAAGCCACGCGCAGCCTTCTGCGTCTTGACGTTTCCGAGGAGGCGGAGCAGGTTGGTCAACATGATGCGGTGGGCAAGCTCGGATCTCGAGTCGATGTTGTCGATCTGGCGACCCTGCTCAGAGATGGCGGCGAAGGGGACAATGTAGTCGAGATCCCAGCCGAGGCCAGTCTTGGTGTCGTAGATGTACTCGACCAGAGCGTTGACATCCTGGACACTGCCCTGGTTGAAGGGCACAACCACGAGCTGGGAGCCACGCGAGCCGAAGCGCGCGTACATGGACTGGTAGTACTCGGTGACTTCGCGCGAGAAGCGACTGGTTGTGACCACCACCTTGGCACCGCCGCTAATCAGGCCTTGGAGGACTTCAGCACCGATGGATCCCGCTCCAGCACCCGTCATAAGGACATGCTTGTTGGCGTATGAGACTCCATCCTTGGCCGCCTGCTCCAAGCAGTCGAGGTAGGTACCGGTGAGCTTCTTGCTGTAGTCCCAGCCGTGCGGGGACTTCTTGCGGAGATGGAGGAAGGGAATGGTTTCGACCTTGGGCTTGGGCTTGGGCGACGCCTTCTTCAGACCGTTGGCCTTGCCATTCTCCTTGGGAATGATCTGGCTCTCGTTCATAGCGAGCGCCCGGATGATGTCACCATAGAGAGCCTTGATCTCGAGCTGAGAGTTCTTGGAGAGCTTGTGCTGCTGCTTGATCAACTTGTAAATCTTGGAGAGATCGCTCTGGACCTTGGTGCGGCTTCCGTACTCGGAAATCTTGCCGCCCTCGGCCATCTGCTGCACGTAGTGCTCCAGCTTGCGGCAGCTAGCACGAGGAATCTCCTCATACTTGATATTGCCACGGGCATCGATGGTGGTGCGAGGGCCCGTCGGGACAGCGACGTCCTTGAATCGGGGATCCTCGCTGAGCACATCTTTGCAGTTATCGATCAGCTGTGCGCCGAGCTCCTTGGCAAGCTGGTAGGTCTCTCCCCGCTCTGTTGGGCAGTTGTCGATGTGGTATTGCATGAACTCGAGGAGCGTGGGGTTGGAGCGGTTCATGAGCCGGATGCACTGGCTGACAATCTCGCGATCAACCGCCTTGAGTCTGCCAAAGATGATATCATAGTACATGCTCAAGGCGTCCTGACGAGCCCAGTTCCAGGAAGAATCGTACGAACGCGCCTTGAGAGGGCTGAAAACGGGCTCAATGCCAGCGGCATAAAAGTCGCCATGCTCCACCGTCCACAAGTCCAATTGGGACTGGAGGACTTTGGACGACTCCTGCTGAGCTTGGAGCGCCCGGTCACCGGCGCGGATGTCCAGCTTGAGGTATCTGGCAATGAGCTCCAGTTGCTGCTTGAAGAGAGCCTTCTGGTCGCTAGTGAGAGCCTCAATGGCCGCTGGGTCCATCATCATGCCACCGCCTGAGCCGCCAGACGGGCCGGCGGCAGATGCGGTGGACAGGCTGATTCCTGCCTGGGTTGCGTACTGCTGTGTGACCGTGTCCAAGAAGGCCTTGGCCTCGGCCTCTGATCCAAGACGAGCAGGCGGCTCCATGGTAATACCAAGAAGCAGCACTCCGTCCTGACGACCAGAAGCCAACCCCCACCGGGACTCGAGATATTTTCTTGCTGCTGTGATGTTGAAACCTCCGGGCATTTTTGACGACACAAGACGAGCAATGAGGCCCTGCGTGGTCTTTCCGAGGTTGCCATCGAAGGTTTGCTGCATCGCCGCGCCCAATTCGTCGAGTGGTGTGTCTTCGGGCTTCTCGGGCGTAGAGCCGAACTCTTTGCCCAAGTCACCGAGGATTTCATTTTGTAGTGTGGATTTTCCTGGACGGAGCAAACGTTAGCAAGTGATCATGTTGCATAAGCATGCAACCATCAGACGTACCTCCAACCAAGTCCTTGATCGCTTTGCTCAAAGGAACCTCGAGGAGCGGCTTCTTGAGTTTCTGTGCAATAAGAGATCTGACGATATCCAAGGCCTGCACAGGAGCATCCGGAACCTGAGCGGCAGGTCCTGCGCTCGGTGGGGGAGGTGCTGCGGCCGCTGCAGCCGCAACGGGAGCCGCCGCCGCGGGGGCACTAGAGGAGCTTGCCGCTGCAGCAACCGGCTCAGGCTCTTCCTCGACTGGATCAACATCGTAATAAATCTCTTTTGCGTCCTTGTTGTAGCAGAGGATCTGTCTCTGGACCGACTTGGCAGCGTCGTAGGCTTCGTACTTGGCAGCGAGCGTCCTCTTTGCCATCACACCGAGGGTATCCGCAGGACCGATCTCGACGATTCTCTCGGCCGTCTTCTCGGCGAGGAAGACATCTTGCGTCTCAATCCATCTCACAGGCGAGGCGAACTGGTAGGCAAGAAGCTCCACGAGGAGCGTGTGGGCAAGCTCCTGCTCGACTTCGGGACGCATCTTGACACCCGACTAACCAGACTCTGGTCCCTGACCCAGGAGAATACGAAAAGAGAGAGGGAGGAGACACGGTCGTGAGAGAGTGAGTTCGAGGGTGTCTATAACTAAAGTCAACAACCAAGTGTTAGTCTTGAGTTCCGACCAAGGCAAGAAGCAACGGAAGCGGCGCTTGACGTACCTCGATTACTAGATAGACGTGGCGTCGTAAGAATCTAGGTTGATTACCGTGGGTAATTGGGCCGGAATTCGGGTTGCCCGTGTAGTGGTGATGATGCAAATACAATGGACCAAGTAAGGAGAAAAAGGGAGACCAAAACAGTCGACGGAAAGTTTCGTTCTCCAGATGAGCTCCGTGGAGGGGAGGCACGGATAAGATAGGCAGGGACGGTACGGATACGGGTTCAGAACCGGGAAGTGGTACGGACTAATACTGGCGAAACTTGCCCACCAGCCAAAAAAGAAAGTGGATATGGGACAAGACGTCTGAAGAGACTGGAGGCAAGAGAACAACGAGATCAGAAATAATTCGCCCCGTGTTGATTAATCGCGGCCGAGCTCAGAGTGGCAGAAGATCGAATCAGGTTGGGCCAACATAAAAAATTGTATCTCTGGCCGTTCCGTCCCTTCCTCGAGGTGACCTCCCTCCCCAAACTGTTGAATGACATTTGCGCCTGGGTCCCCCTGCCATTCCAGGGCGCGTTCCATGCCGGGAATTGCAGGATGCAGGCTCTCTTCTCAACCGAAATCTCCAATCTAACCAATAGGGGTATAGCCTCGTGTTGGACCCTGCCCCACAAGGTGTGGATTACCCCCAATCTGAACTTTTTGGGGTCACACTAGGAAAAATGGGGATTAGAATGGGTGGCACTCGCGGTATCGATACCATCTTTTCCAAAATATTTTCTTCTGTCCCTCATCGAGGGCCAGACATCTTTCCTCGATGAAAACAAACTACAAAACCTTCTTCCTCGGTGTGGCTTGAACTGAAAAGTTTAGAAGCTTATCCATGATGAAATGGCACGTCGATTGAAGGGTGTTCTCCGCCAGGGGCTGACATCTCCCGAAAGTCTGGAATCTAGTCCGTCAAGGTGCACGCGTCACTATTTCCCCCTAGGGAGCTGACATTTCGGGAAGCGTAGGGTGCAACACCTTGGCCTCCTCTAGAACATGAGCTAAACCACGCAGGTACCGTGCTAGTGGTGCTTTTATCAGTGGATTCAGTGGACTCGCGATGCCCTCAGGTCACAGTTGCTACGTTTTGCCGAACAATTGGCCATTTCTCGCTGTCTTTTTCTTTTTCTTCTCTTGTCCTCCGTGCCACACCTGTTCTTGTTGTTGGGATTTTGTAACGGCTGGGCTAGCCTCGTGGTGTGTAAGACGAAGGGGCCGGACAAAAAATACGGTACCGTACGGCGAGATCTTGGCGAGATTGGGAATGCAGGGTATGAATGTGACTTGAGATAGGGCACAATCAGAACAATTGGACTTATCCCTACATATGTACCAACTGCTATGTGACTTTGATATTTCTGATTATGAACAATCTCCCGTTGACATGCCCTCGATTACTTTCTTGCTTTTATACTAGGAGAATTTGCTCGGGGTTTACAAGTATGTACACCGGCAAGGACCGGAAGCTTCGGTATCGTCGATATCAACCTCCGCCCTGGGATCTACGCCTGGCAGGAAGTGGCCCGTGGGGTTGCCGCTGTGGGTAGTGTTTTGGTGCTGTGGACTCGGTTGTTTGCTCGGAAAGCAAGGGTATCCGTACCATCACACCGTCAGCGGAACCATTTTAGCGGATGCCCAAGGGCCAGCGGAAGTCATTTCAGTCCATCTTTTGGAGGGACCAGTTTCGCAACTTTCGTTGACAGGGGCTTGGCAACCCGCCGTGTCATCCTTCCCCAACAAGAGCTAAATTTTTTGGCGGGCGAGCTTCCAATCTGCAGATCCATCAGAATCCATAGAGGGACCCAATGGACCCATTTTAATTATCGTTGAGCAAGGCCATCGCCTTCTTTTCCTCGCCATCCGGGACGGACGCCAGCAACAAGAAGCTCCGGCTTATCAAGAAGAGGCAAACTCGAATTTATTACCAACATCTTCCCTGTAACCGACCGGGAGAGACGGGTGGCATTTGAAACCGTACGGATACCAGCTGCTTGCTCGTAACGGTACCGTAATCTTTATCCCGGCACTCCAATTCGTCCATTCCACTTTCTCATATCTCAACACCAACCCTCGTTTTCTCGCCCTTGACATCTTTTCTCTTGTCCTGGGATCACGACTTTGGAACCTTTCTCCTCTCTGCAACGCTCAGGACACCGACCCTCATTTCATCCTCCTCCGCCACCAAGCTTGCCATTTCTCACAGCTTGGTTTAATATTTGTCCTGCAACAAAATACCTGCGTGTCGTTCCAGGCGCAGTTCTCTTGCAGCGTCGTCTTTTTTGATTCGACATTCTCAAGCTCCTGCTCTTGATTGAGTTGTTGGAGTTGGCGATACTAGGTTCGTTCTTTTCTTGTGGCTAGCACTTGGTCTCAAGTTCCAAAACTGTACAACTGTAGAGACCCATGAACCTAACATTTAGCAGTCTTCCCGGCCTTCTGATACCCTCATTCCTCCAAGATGTACGGCTCTGGGACCGGTCCTCAGACGGGCGTTGCGACGCCCAGATCGTCGGCGTCCCTTCGCCCGCTTACTATCTCACACGGATCTCTCGAGACAACCTTCCTTATACCCACTGGACTTCATTTCCACGCCTCCACACTCAAGGAGAGATTCAACGCGAGCCTCCCCGCGCCCACGGACGATCTGGCCCAAGATGACGAACCCTCGTCTGTAGTCGAGTTGGTTGCAAGATATATGGGATATATTGCCAATGAGGTCGCACAGGGAGAGGACGATGCTCAGGGCTCCTACGAGGATGTTCTGAAAATCATTCTTAACGAGTTTGAGAGAGCTTTCCTCCGCGGAAATGACGTCCATGCATTGGTGGCCACACTCCCTGGCATTGATGCGAAAAAGCTCGAGGTGATTGCCAGCTACTTTGCTGCGCGATCAGCCTCCAACCGAGCCATGAAATCCCACCAGTCGGCTCTGCTGCGTGCGGCAGATGACGGAAGCGTCAGGATCTACAGCATCTTCGGTGGTCAAGGCAACATCGAGGAGTACTTCGAGGAGCTGAGAGAGCTCTACCAGACCTACCCATCATTTGTTGGCGAGCTTGTCACAAACTCTGCCGAGCTTCTTCAGACCCTCGCCACCGCCCCCAGCGCGGAAAAGCTGTACTCGAAGGGCCTGGATATCATGTCCTGGCTCCAGAGCCCTGACGCCACACCGGATGTTGAATACCTCATTTCTGCGCCAGTCAGCTTTCCCTTGATTGGTCTCGTACAGCTGGCCCATTATTCAGTCACCTGCAAGGTCCTCGGTCTTCATCCCGGCATCCTGCGCGATAGAATCAGCGGGACTACGGGCCATTCCCAGGGCGTTGTTATGGCTGCCGTAACGGCCGCTGCGGATTCGTGGGAGTCGTTTGAGGAGATTTCCAAGTCTGCCCTGACCATTCTCTTCTGGATTGGTGCTCGCAGCCAGCAGACCTTCCCCATAACATCTTTGACGCCCAAGATGTTGAGAGAATCGGCCGAGCATGGCGAAGGTACACCAACTCCTATGCTTAGCATCCGCGATCTTCCTCAGGCTGAGGTCCAAAGGCACATTGATCAGACCAACCAATACCTGCCCGAGGACCAGCATATTTCCATCTCCCTCATCAACAGCCCCCGGAACATGGTCGTGGCTGGTCCGCCAAGCTCGCTGTATGGTCTCAACGCACAGCTCAGGAAGGTCAAGGCTGCCACGGGCATTGACCAGACAAGGATTCCCTACACAGAGCGCAAGGTTCGATTTGTCAATCGTTTCTTGCCCATCACAGCCCCTTTCCACAGCAAGTATCTCGAAAAGGCCACGGCTCTCATCGACGAGGACCTCAAGGACATCTATATCGATGCTCAGAACCTTGGCATTCCGGTCTACAACACCAACTCTGGAAAGGATCTCCGTGAGGAGGTTTCGGGCAACGTCGTCCCCGCCTTGGTTCGCCTGATCACCAGCGAGCCTGTGAACTGGGAGAAGGCCACGATCTTCCCCGACGCGACGCACATTTTGGACTTTGGTCCCGGTGGCATCTCTGGTCTCGGAATCCTGACCAGCCGCAACAAGGAGGGTACCGGCGTCCGCGTCATCCTTGCGGGCACTGTTAATGGGACAGTCACCGAGGTCGGCTACAAGTCAGAGCTCTTTGACAGAGACGAGGAGCATGCGGTCAAGTATGCTGTCGACTGGGTCAAGGAATATGGCCCAAGACTGGTCAGGACCAAGGGCGGTCGCACCTATGTCGACACCAAGATGAGCAGACTCTTGGGCTTGCCCCCCTTGTTGGTTGCCGGCATGACGCCCACCACTGTTCCTTGGGACTTCGTTGCCGCGACCATGAAGGCAGGCTACCAGATCGAGCTTGCTGGCGGTGGTTACTACAACGCCAAGACCATGACCGAGGCCATCTCCAAGGTCGAGAAGGCAATTCCTGCCGGCCGCGGCATCACCATCAACCTCATCTACGTCAACCCGCGGGCTATGGGATGGCAGATTCCGCTGCTGGGCAGACTCCGTGCTGAGGGAGTCCCGATTGAGGGTCTCACCATTGGCGCCGGTGTCCCTTCGATCGAGGTTGCACAGGAGTATATCGAGACGTTGGGACTGAAGCACATCTCGTTCAAGCCCGGCTCAAGCGAGGCTATCCAGGCCGTCATCAACATCGCCAAGGCGAACCCGACCTTCCCCGTCATTCTTCAGTGGACTGGCGGCAGAGGTGGTGGCCATCACTCGTATGAGGACTTCCACGCTCCCATTCTCGCCCTGTACGGTCGCATTCGCCGCCAAGAAAACATCATTCTTGTCGCGGGCAGTGGCTTTGGCGGTGCTGATGACACCTACCCGTACCTCACCGGTGCCTGGTCGACCAAGTATGGCTACCCGCCCATGCCTTACGATGGATGCATGTTCGGTAGCCGCATGATGGTTGCCAAGGAAGCCCACACCAGCAAGGCTGCCAAGCAGGCGATTGTCGATGCCCCAGGCGTCGATGACAGCCAGTGGGAGAAGACGTACAAGGGACCTGCCGGCGGTATCATTACCGTCAGATCCGAAATGGGCGAGCCCATCCACAAGCTGGCCACGCGTGGCGTGCTCTTTTGGGCCGAGATGGACCAAAAGATCTTCAGCTTGCCCAAGGAGAAGCGGGTGCCCGAGCTCAAGAAGAACAGAGACTACATCATCAAGAAGCTCAACGAGGACTTCCAGAAGGTGTGGTTCGGCCAGAACAAGGAGGGCCAGGCTGTTGATCTTGAGGATATGACGTACGGCGAGGTTGTTCGCCGCCTGGTTGCGCTCCTCTACATCAAGGACGAGCAGCGCTGGATTGACCCGTCCTTCATCAAGCTCACGGGCGATTTCATCCATCGCGTCGAGGAGCGCTTCATCAGCGCCGCCGGCCAGCCTTCGCAGCTGCAGAGCTACTCGGACCTTGCCGAGCCTTATTCGGCCGTTGAGAAGATCCTCGCCCACTATCCCGAGGCCGAGAAGCAGCTCATCAGCGCCCAAGATGTTCAGCACTTCTTGCTGCTCTGCAAGCGCCGTGGCCAGAAGCCTACCACCTTCGTTCCCGCGCTTGATGAAGACTTTGAGTTCTTCTTCAAGAAGGACTCTCTCTGGCAATCGGAGGATCTCGGTGCCGTGATTGGAAAGGACGTCGGCCGTACGTGTATTCTGCAAGGTCCCATGGCGGCCAAGCATGCCACCAAGGTTGACGAGCCCATCAAGGATATTCTCGACGGCATCCACCATGAACACATTGCCGGTCTCACCAAGGACCTGTACAACGGCAAGGCGTCCGATATTCCCGTCGTCGAATACTTTGGTGGCAAGCTCATCGACTCGGAGATCCCTCTCGACGTCGAGGGCCTCACGGTTTCGTATGACGAGCACAAGAACACGTACCGCCTGTCCTCATCGCCGTCGGTCCAGCTGCCATCGCTCGACTCGTGGCTGTCTCTCCTCGCTGGACCTAACCGCAACTGGCGTTATGCCCTTCTCCAGTCCGAGGTGGTCGTCCAGGGTCAGAAGTATCAGACCAACCCAATGCGCCGAATCTTCGCGCCGACCCGCGGCTTGTTCGTTGAGATTCAGTATCCCAACAATCCTGCCAAGACGGCCATCGTGGTGAAGGAGCAGCCGCGCCCCAACCGTTATGCCGAGGTGATTGAGGTCAAGCTTGGCGGCGAGAACGAGATTGTCGTCAACATGATCAAGGACACCACTGCTCTTGGCCAGCCTGTCGCTCTCCCTCTCAAGTTCACTTATCGGCCCGAGGCCGGCTACGCGCCCATCCATGAGATCATGGAAGGCCGCAATGAGCGCATCAAGGAATTCTACTGGCGCGCCTGGTTTGGTGACGACGAGCTTGATCTCGATGCCCCTGTCACCGGCACCTTTGACGGTGGCAAGGCGACTGTCACCAGCGAGGCCATCAATGAGTTTGTCCACGCTGTCGGTAATACCGGAGAGGCGTTTGTTGATCGCCCGGAGAAGATCATGTATGCTCCTATGGACTTCGCCATCGTTGTTGGCTGGAAGGCCATCACCAAGCCCATCTTCCCCCGCACCATCGACGGAGATCTGCTCAAGCTTGTCCATCTTTCCAACGAGTTCCGCATGCTGCCCGGTGCCGAGCCCCTGAAGAAGGGCGACCAGGTGCACACGACGGCTCAGGTCAATGCTGTCATCAACCAAGAGTCGGGCAAGATGGTTGAGGTCTGCGGTACCATCACCCGCGATGGCGAGGCCGTCATGGAGGTTACGTCGCAGTTCCTGTACCGCGGAGTCTACACCGACTTCGAGAACACGTTCCAACGCAAGACCGAAACGCCCATGCAGATCCATCTCCGCACCACCAAGGACGTTGCCGTCTTGCGCTCCAAGCAGTGGTTTGTTCTGGACGAGAACAGCAACCCCGATATCGAGCTGCTCGGCCAGACATTGACATTCCGACTGGAAAGCTTGATCCGCTTCAAGAACAAGACTGTTTTCAGCAATGTCCAGACTCGCGGTCAGGTTCTCTTGGAGCTTCCCACCAAGGAGATCATCCAGGTGGCCACGGTTGAGTATGAGGCTGGAGAATCCCATGGCAATCCTGTCATCGACTATCTCCAACGCCACGGCTCCTCCATCGAGCAGCCTGTCAACTTTGAGAACCCCATCCCGCTGAGCGGCAAGGCGCCTCTTCAGCTCCGTGCTCCTGCCTCCAACGAGACATATGCGCGTGTCTCTGGCGACTACAACCCCATCCACGTCTCGCGTGTCTTCTCTGCCTATGCGAGCCTGCCAGGCACCATCACCCACGGCATGTACTCGAGCGCTGCTGTCCGCAGCTTGGTCGAGACATGGGCGGCAGAGAACAAGGTTGGACGTGTCAGAAGCTTCCATGCTTCGCTGACTGGTATGGTGCTTCCAAATGACGATATCAGCGTCAAGCTGCAGCACGTCGGCATGGTTGCCGGCCGCAAGATCATCAAGGTTGAGGCGAGCAACACCGAGACGGAAGAGAAGGTTCTTGTTGGTGAGGCTGAGATTGAACAGCCTGTCACTGCCTACGTCTTTACTGGTCAGGGTTCCCAGGAGCAGGGTATGGGCATGGATCTCTACGATAGCAGCCCCGTGGCCAAGGATGTCTGGGATCGCGCCGACAAGTACCTCATGGACACTTATGGTAAGTTTACTGTTCCTTTCCGCCCTCACCGCATTTCCATTTACTGACAACTTCACAGGCTTCGCAATCACCAACATTGTGCGAAACAACCCCAAGGAGCTCACAATCCACTTTGGTGGACCTCGTGGCAAGGCCATCCGACAGAACTACATGGCCATGACCTTCGAGACTGTCGCCAGCGATGGATCCATCAAATCCGAGCGCATCTTCAAGGAGATCGACGAGCGGACCACGTCGTACACGTACCGGTCCCCCACTGGCCTCCTCTCAGCGACGCAGTTCACCCAGCCTGCCCTGACATTGATGGAGAAGGCCAGCTTCGAGGACATGAAGGCCAAGGGTCTTGTCCCGCGGGATAGCACCTTCGCCGGACACTCGCTTGGTGAATACTCGGCGCTTGCTGCCCTCGCCGACGTGATGCCCATCGAGTCGTTGGTCTCGGTCGTCTTCTATCGTGGTCTGACAATGCAAGTCGCCGTCGAGCGTGATGCATCTGGTCGCTCCAACTACAGCATGTGTGCTGTCAACCCCAGCCGCATCAGCAAGACGTTCAACGAGGAAGCGCTGCGCTTCGTTGTTAATGCCATCGCCGAAAGCACTTCTTGGTTGCTCGAAATCGTCAACTACAACATTGCCAACATGCAGTACGTCTGCGCCGGTGACCTCCGCGCACTGGACACGCTCACTGGCGTCCTGAACTACCTCAAGCACATGAAGATCGATATTGAGCAGATGAGAAATGAATACTCGCCCGAGTTGGTCAAGGAGAAGCTCATCGAGATCATCAAGCAGTGTGCTGAGCAGACGCTGACCAAGCCCACTCCCCTGGAACTCGAGCGTGGTTTTGCCACGATTCCCCTGAGAGGCATCGACGTGCCTTTCCACTCGACCTTCTTGCGCTCCGGAGTCAAGCCGTTCAGAAGCTTCCTGCTCAAGAAGATCAACAAGACCACGATCGACCCGGCGAAGCTGGTCGGCAAGTATATCCCCAACGTCACAGCCCGGCCATTCGCCATTACCAAGGAGTATTTCGAGGATGTGTACCGTCTCACGAACTCGCCCAAGATAGCATCTGTGCTGGCGAACTGGGACAAGTACCAGGGTGATGGAAGTGCGCTGGCCGCTGCTGTTGGAGGAACCAATGGTGTCAATGGACACCACGAGGAGAATGGTTCCAGCGAGGCGTCAGCTTAGAGCAAGCAAGCGATTAATGGGATTCTATTTGGACTTATGGACTGGAGAAATGGACGGTTGTTTCATTCGGTCGGTCGGTCGGAAAAGGGACGGTTCAAGGGGTTGCCTTTTTTATTCAATTCATATCCTGTATAGTGTTTCTGCATTTTCTTTTCTCTGCGCCTGTTATATACATATTCTTTTTCCATTTCGATAGCATGGGCCGGCGCTTCTCTTGGAAGTAGAACTGGAATCCCGACAGACAGATAGGGCTAGATAGAGGCCTATTTTGAACGTATTAGACCATCGACACTGAGCTTCACACTCTTGCTCATCTCATCAAGTACTTTTCATGTTATAATATGTATACAGTATAAGGGGAAGCATACGGACTTGATGTGTACTCAAGATGATCAAGAGGGGAGCATCTCGGATCACCGTTAAAGTGAGGAGCTGATAGTACCTTAGCACTTATCAGTGTAAATATCATACCGATCTGTTAGTGCTTAACGATACCTTCATCTAGTTACTGTATCAGAGTGTACGAACCGAGAGCCGCTGTGAGAATGCCGTGATCCGGGATTTTTACACCACCCGTTTTGCACACACCACTTATTTTTTACACAGAGGATAAGGTAATGTTACAGTCACAATCTTGCTGATCAGGTACCGATTCGGGACGGGTCGGTAGGTAATTAATTTGATGAGTGCGAAAACCTGTCACTGCTGTGCGGCCTGGGCCGTGACGATCCATTCTCTCATCAGCCGGCTGTCAGCTCGGCGATAAAGTTGCTCCGATGGCTTTACAAGGGCTGAAGCTTGCGTTGAACGCTGCGTCAAAGTTCAAACTGAAACCGCTAGCCGGAGAGAAAGAAAATAAAAGAGGCAAAGCATATTTGAAAGCACGAGATGGATATGTATTAATTATATCGATCTTACTGAGAAAATTCAGTGTGGAAGTGGAAGTGCTTCCTGTGGCTTTAAGCCATCACCACAAAAAGATGGGCGGCACCATTCCGCTGAGTGGTCCAATATTGGAATTTAGCAGAATCCCATCACGACGATTCGGAGTTACACAATTCGTTATACCGAGAGAATCCATTGGTTGGTAGTCTCTAGGTCTATCGTTTTCTCCTGATCCGTTCTCCGACATCTTGCAGCGGTGTTCCAGATGCAGCCACGCAGACAGGCCATTTTCTCTCTCTCCCTTCCTCTGCTGTGCTACTAGCGAATTGTGAGAAAAAGGGGACAAGACCCTGAAATTTTTTTATTCCGAGAAGAATCTTTTGTTGGAAAAGATCGAGTCCTACTACTTCTGCCATGCCAAGATGATGGCATCATGTGTTGTTTGTTCCCTCTCGCTTACTTAAAAATAACCCGATACGGCATGGACTTCGAGATACACCTCATTCTCATTCTCATACCGAAAAATTCACGTGAAAGCAAGAACCTGTCAGGAACTCAGGATCTTGGGCAGTGGCGGTGCAATCTGCAGTCGGGTCTACCCCCTCCTTTTTCCTTTTTCCATGAACAATTCCAGCCGCAAAATTGGGTTCGAGGCTTGCGCCAGAATAGTCTGGTTCTCGTAGTCCCGATGGTCCATCACTTTGCGGAAAGGGAAATTAGTTCCTTTCTCGATTTCGCACAGTGAACTGTCGACAACAGTTCTAGAGTTCAACTCTGCAGCAAACCCATATCGAGGCCTCCAGTAACAAGTCGTTACGAAAGCCCATCGCTGGCAGTGCACGCCAAGCTGGCAAGTGACGTATACGGGTTACAGCGGTCGTCAACTCCTATATTTTAGCGGGCAGTGTGATTGTGGGGTGATGTTCAACCGCGCACTGGTTACCACCCTCAGCCTTCGGAAGAAGCTCCCAAGGTTCAGCTTCCAGCTCATATCGGCTTGGCGCATCGTCATGGTCGAATCACAGCCCGCGAGTCTGGTCATTTCCAGGCATCTAGCGCCGCTTCGGCAGAGAAAAGATACCCTTCAAAAGTGTGAACGTTTTGGGCTTCAATACATGTACACATTTTCGATATGGACAGGGGTGGACTCTATCGTGGCGCAACAGGGTAATGTACAGGAAATGGAAATTTTCTGGGGGGAATGAGACGAGAATGTTGAATAAAGAGAGAGCCTGACCCCGGGGTGGTGGTGATTGTTCACTCGTTCTCCTTTAGGTTTTGCTTGCTCTCTCTCGCCAATATTCTTCGACTTCAAAGTGACGATATCGATTTTAAATATTTCCCAGCACCAAGCCATATAGTTCAGCAGCAGTAACAGCAAGCATTCACCGATAGAATGGCTCAGACACACGGTCTCCTCGCCAAGGGCGTCCCTCCCCAGCCCGTCTTCCTCTTTTATATCAAGATTGCGATTCTGGTCCTCTCCGTGATCATCCTCGGACTTGCTGCTTGGGCCATCACCATCCTCCCTATTGGAAACGGTCCCGCCGGTTTCACCATCTTCTGCGTAAGTTCTGTAAACTTGGCTTGTCGACTATGAGATGTCTAGATAGTGGACTAACACCACAACCCAACACCCCACAGACCATCGTAACCTTTATCTTCTACGGCGGCGCCCTCGGCCTCGAGCTCGGAGCTCCTCAGTTCTTTTACAGAATCGCCGCTCTCGTGCTCTATGCCCTCTCTCTGATCTTCTGGCTCACGGCCTGGGCCTACTGCGCCAGCGGTGCCTCGGCCTGGCTTGCCTGGTATGGTGGCTATCTCGGCCCCGGCAAGAACTTGGGAGCTGCCCTGGGAGCTTCTGCTGGTCTGGGAGCCATTGTCTGGTAAGTGATGTGATGCAACCCACCACCCCCCACATGACCAATCCATCACCGCAGTCCATTCCCTTTTCGCTGCGACTCGCTTGTTGCGGGGCTATTTTTGGAGGAGCTGGACCCCTGTCCATCACAGACAGCACTGGAATCAACCCCCCCGCATTTACGCCATCAAACGGAATAAATTCACTAACTATTTTTTTTTCCCTACCCAACAGGATCCTCGCCATCGTCCACTTCGTCTTCTTCATCCGCGCCTGCCTCGCCGATCCCCAAGGCAGCGGCCAGCACCAGGCTGAGCTCGGCGCCGTCAAGACCGACCCGGCCGTCCAGAGCTACCCCGCCGCCCAGTCCTACCCCGCCCAACCGCAGGGACAGTATGTTATGCAGCCACAGCAGCAGCAGCAGACCTATGCCACACAGCAGCCTTATTCCACGCAATAAATGGTTCTGTTCTTTCTTTACGCTTTAACAGTTGGTGGGAGTAATTGGATACATGTACATGCTGGGGCTGAAATGGACGAGCGAGTGATTGTTTTTTTTCTTCTGGGATACCACGGCCCGAGCGTTTGATCTTGTTTATGTGCCCCCCCCCCCCCTTTTTTTTTTTCTATGTTGTTTGGTGTTGGGTTCTAATTGAGGCGACTCACTACTATACCCCAGATGTATGTTTTGTTAATTTTACTGCTTCGTCATATATCAGTGCAGCAAAAAATACACTCGTTGAAAATCGCGATTGGGTTCCATCTCGCGTGTTTGGTGACGACCAGTGCAGGAAACCAGCTGTCTTCGTTTATCTCCAGATCCATTATCAAACATCGATGAGGCCCGGTGCGAGTGCAGACATCTCCATCCCATTCTCTACCTAGGCATACCGGCTATATCATTCATCACAGTGAATGACGCGGCCCGGGCAGCATGAGTGTTCGGGATGAGACTTGACATCTCGAGCCTCCCTGCGTGGCAGGGTCGTCTTAGCTCCGCTCACCGGTCACTTTCCGATATGACACACCACGGTCATCGGCAGCAACGACATCTAAGCCCACAACTAACGGCCGTTAACGCCGTCATGGTAATCTCGCTGGATATTGTTTGCCTGTTCGAATTGGCGAACACTGAGCATGGGTGGGAATGGGGGACATGGACCCTCGTCGTCATCGGCTTTCCAGTTGATCATGTCACCTCATGAAATGATCAACGTGAGCTTCACCATGGGGTTCATATCATTCGTTCTACCCCTACATCCATCCATGTTTCAATATACTACTCACTTGACTTATATCCACCCCGGAGGAGCAATTGGCCTCAATCCATGGAGCCTTCTTTCATCAGAATAGTAAGCTTATCAAGCTGATCTCGTCAACTCATCTTGTACAGTTCCCCAATGCGGCTTGTTCACTTCCAACGGGCAATGTGCCCTTAAATTCTTATATTTCTGCATCTTATATCTATCTATACAGACCCTTCTCGCGCCCATTTCCCGTTCACTCGTACAATATCATCCATCCTTCTCGGCCGGCCCACTCAACAAACTAATCACGCCGGACCATCCCGTCAAATGCCACTCGTAACCTCATCGAGATCCATGAGCTTGGTGTCGTCATGTTGCTTGATATCATTCATTCTTGGGCCCCTCACCTTCACCTCCCTGACGCGGTTCACTAACGAACCTTGGGCACGTTTCCCTTCCATTGGACAAAACAGCTCACATAGTCGTGCATTTCTGCACCCGCTCCCATCATTAACCATTAGATCATGCATTTATTCCAGTATTGTATGCGGACGATTTGTCTCAAGCCCATGTCCAGCTTGCTCATGCCCCCTTCTCGCCGAGCAAAGGCCCCATACACGTACCTTCCTCATGTTTACCTTACATCATACTGGTACCAGCTCAAGTGACTGACTGGACTGGAACCAATTCTGGAAGTACTTAACTTGGGGTCCAGCAGCTTCACACCACCGGCTACCTCCCCATGAGGTCTCACCTATCTCTGAAACAAAACATCAAGGGTCCAACCGTCATCATCTTCTTCCCCCGGATGCTGATATTCACAAACATTCATTCATTCCCTCATCAAAGCAACGTGTTGTGAAACTACTACTACGCACTCACTCTCACAATCAGTTGCTTCACTTACTGCTGCGTGCTGGAACCTGGAGGTAGGTTTGGCAGTCCAATTACATCTTTCATAACCAGCTCCTGCTGCCTGCTGCCTGCTGCATGTTGTATGTCTCTTCCTTCCTGAACGGCCTGTCCCGTCCTCTACTTGTTTTTTTCTGGCTGGCTGGATAATGGACAGACACCAACACTTGCCAGACAGCAGACCCCGCGGACAAAGAAAATCAACTAAAATTCAGTAAATCCAATTGAGCTGTCTCACAAACTCACCTAGGGAATATAGGTCCGAAATACCATACCCCAAGAGTAGTCCACGAAGCCCTCTAACACCATGACCATGAATGGCTCTCAACATCCCATTCAAGTCCGGCCGAGGAAATCTCAGTGCTTGGAAGCAAGAAACCGAGACATATCTGAACCAGCAGATGCCCTTTCAGAAATGAAGAGATATGTTCGACTGGTCTGCATGCAGACAACCAACCCAATCAACATCTCATCCCAAGGACATACTAGTACAGATACCGGCAGTCGTGCACACGAAGGAGCAAGTCCAAGACGAACGATGCCAGAACGACCCCAGAATATATTTCGCCCTCCTCCCGAGGGTCTCCCTCTATATCCAAAATACGTCCTCGGGAACTATGTGAGAGATTCTCTTAAGAATGGTAAGCACTTGACCGCCCTGGGAAAGGAGGAGCTTGGGGACCGATGTACTAGATAGGTAGGTCCAAGACATTGTATTCATGTTTGGTGTTGATGCTGGATGGATGCTAACCAAGGTAACAGATTGTCCAAGGATCTAGAGAAGTCAACTCAGACTAACGCACTTCTACCTCTGTCTGTCTGTCTGGGGTATATCAGCGCAGTACCCTTTCTCAGTCTTTCCTACGAGTCCCTCCTATTACATGCTTTTATCAACGTCTCTCTTCTTCACGAACACAAGTGCAAAGAATACATGTATCCCAAGAGACCAAAAGCAAGATCCAAAAACAGCTATCCCGACCAAAACCCAGGAGAACAAAATAAAACACAAACACCCAGAAGCATGCAAGAGAGGGGATACCAAAAACAAGATGCCATAAAGAAACTAAAAATACCAAAGATAACGCACAACAAACTAACAGCAAAACCAGAACGACATCCCCATCCCTATTCACGACCCAGACGCCGAACGAATGCCCCGAATAAACCATCTTTCCTTCTCGCAGAAATGGAACGCAAGACAGACCAAATAAAACCACCAGGTACGGATACCCAAACACCGGCGCATACCAAGTAAAAGAAACGAAAACCAAGCCAACGCGAATAACAGAACGATCAACAACTCCACCCATGCATGTCCCCGTCGTGGGAAACCAAAACCCATGTGTCTACTGAGGCAAAACCAAAAGAACCCAGCCCCAACCCGAAGCCACAAAAGCCGACATGAGAGAGAAAAAGAAAGAAAGAAAAAAAGAAAAAAAAAAAGAGAGAAAGCAAATGCTCGAAACAGAACCAAACGCCCAACATAAGAAGAATAGAAAGAGGGAGAGAGACTTGACTCGGCGAGAGACATCAACCTTCCAGTCCACCACTCAGGACAGGCCCATCTCCCAAGATGGTCAAAAGAGGTTATTATGTTGGCCGCCGTCTTCTTGATGGCCTTTCGACAGCATCTCGTCGTTCGTTGAACCCATGTTGATGTTGGACCTCGTCATTGCCGCCCTGTCCCAGCGCGGGAACTCACCAGACGACGGCGGCATTGTCGACAAGTAACAAACAGGATTATATCCCCAAATTGTCAAAGATATCATGATGCTGACCACCGCCACTTCCTTGGTGGCCCATCTCATCAAAGGGATGTTGCGCCTCATCATCACCGCCATGTCCCAGCGCAGTACTGCCGCCCCAGACTCCAGATCTATTACTCCCGCCTTGCTGCTGCAGCTGCAGCTGTTGAGGATGGAAGCTCTGGAATTGCGGATGGCCTTGCCACGGTCCTCCATGTCCATGACCGTTATGGCTTGATACCATGCCATTACCATTCGAAGTGTTACCGCCATTGCCATTGCCGAGGAAGATACCCTGACCGACCGGGGGCGAAGCAGGAGTGTTGTTATATCCAAGTTGCTGCCCAGTCCCAGTCCTAGCCGCAGCAGGTACAGGCCAGTTTGTTGGCATTGTTGTATGCGCGTGAGCTGTGCCAAAGACAGGCGAGGAGAATGGGTTTGCACCACCAGGACCACCAACCCCAGCAGAACCGATCGCCGGACTACTGAGGTGCTGCTGCTGTTGACGACTGTGTCCCTGCCGCTGGCCGTGCTGCTGTCCGTTTTGCTGCCCCTGCTGCGGCTGGGCATGATCAGCAAACATTTGGTTCATGTTCTGAAACAACTGTTGCTGTCCCTGAATCGGCTCCTCGCCAAGAAAGCCAGTACCAAAGAGCGAATCATCAGACATGACCATGCCCTCAAAGCTCGCACCGCCCGGGAGTCCACTAAACAAGGCCGAGTCGTCAAAGAAGTCGGACTTGATCATGCTCATGTCTATCTCGTCGCCGTTGGCCTCGACGTACGCGTCTATCTCGGCGAGGAAGGCTCTGTGTTCTTCTGTGTCCTCGGGGGCGACTTCGGTTGCTGTTTCAGGGGCTGGGTTTGGCTTGTTGACGCCGCCCGGGGGACCGTTGTTTTGGTTCACGCCGTCGTCGACATGTCCGGAAGAAACGAGAGGGCTGATTTTGCTCTTGTTCTCTTTCTGTCGATCTTGTCCTAACGCTTGTTGTTCCCGCCGTTGTTGATCCTGACCCAACCGAACAGCCAGCTCGGTCGTCGGTATCATCGTCGAGTCCGCAAGCGACTCGTTCTGCTGCTGACCTTCCGGACGACCCATCTCGATAACCCCAGGCTGATGCGAATCATGCGATCCCACTGTCGGTGGCAACGGCAACTTCACTACCCTCAACACAGGGCCCATTCTCTGACCCTGACCCTCACCCGGGCCTGGACTCTGAGCTTGTACCGCACCAACTAATCCAGCCCCCATGCCTTGCATCCCCAGTGTCGTCCCCTCCGGCGCACCAATATGTTTGTACTTCTCCATGGCATTATCAAGCTCGACCTTGCGTCGTCCCTGCTCCCCCATCCTGCCTCTAGTCTCCTCCAACTTCCTCTCCATCTCATGACATTGCAACAGCAATTGATACTGCTTCCTCTCGCAATCCTCAATCTTCTGGTGATGCTCGGCCAGTGCTCTAACCGCAGAATCTCTATCATCCAGGGGTACCTGCCTCCCCACCAGCTCACACACCTTTTCCGCAAAGTCCAGCCCGAGCTTCGCTAAATCCGGCTGTTGCGCCGCCTTTTCGAGTTTAGCCCGATGATCTGCGATATCTGCCTCTTGCTCGGGCATGAATATCGGCCTGACCCATTCAGCAGGCTCGGCGAAGCCCTCTCCCAACTCGGATGGATTAAAGAGGTTATGCCGGACCAGAATAGACTTGAGATGGGAATAAGCAGAGGAAAACTCGTGAGCATTCCGACGGTACGACCTGATAGCCATGTCCATTTCGACCATGTACATTTCCTTCTTTAGCCTCGAGCGCTTAGCAGATTGGTTGTTGCGCCGGCGGTCGTCGTTGTACGCTGCCTCCGCGGCTTCGTTTCGCTCCAGGGCGGCCTGGCGCTCCGGGGTTGTCATGCGGTCTGTTATTGGCTCTAGCCCGGGTGGTAGACTTCCTACTCGAGACTGAGCGGGCGCGGGGGTTTCTCGTCCTGTTGCGAGAAAAGAATTTTGTCCTGGAATATTTGCGGGAAGCCCCAAGGACACACCAGCATCAGTACCGATGCTACCGGATCTGTTGCGCACGCTTCCTCCGAGGGATGAGCCAGCACCGTGGCCATGTCGTTTGTTGACTCGGGTGTGGCCGAGGGTTACCCGCTTGCTGCTATTACCGCCTGTTGCGGCAGAGTTTCTCCTTCTCTTGCTGGGGACTATCGTCGCCGGCTCGGGAGAGTTCAGACTGGGCGAAGGCTCGGTTGTTCCGCCACCTTCGGATCGGCCCGAGCCTGTCGAGAGGTCGCGGTGTGGTGTCGGGAAGTTCATATCGCCCCTCTGTCGTCTGCCAGTCTGCCCTGGCGTCGTTTTGGTTGTTCTGGAAAGGAGGGAATGTTAGTTAGGTTCTTGGCTCCGACTTGGTCGTATGAGCGCGAGGAAGTGTTCTCAATGGCAACTTGGCAGGGGGGCTCAAAGGAAAGGGAGGTGGGATGCCGTTGCCCTGCCAGCAGTCCACAAGCAGCCTCTGGTCTGGCCGAAAATATAGTTGGGTGTAATGTGAAGGACAGGTCAAGTGTGAATGTCGAATGTTTGGTCACTTACTCTTCTTGTCTGCCACCAACTGGCCACCTTCAGCGTCAAGCTTAGCCCTCGAGGTATCACTTGTGAACCGTGCTTCTTGCTTACTGCCTCAATGTCCGATGATGCCAATAGTTAAGGGGTCCGGATAACCTGGCGTCGAGTGGCGGGCTGCGACTGGAGTCAAAGAACGGCAGCGATACAGTGTCGCCAAAAAGAAAGGGTGGAAAATTCGGAATGGTGCTTTTGCGATTCTTGTTGTCGTGTCAAATGAACGTCAGGATAGATGGATGTCTGTTGTCTTTTTCTTTTGTCTTATGCGCTCGATGGTGATGCTGTGCCTCGTATACGTTGATTATGATTATCGTTATACGCTCTCGGTATATTTCTCGTCAATAACTGTATGGAAAAGGAGGCCGTGATGCAGTGAGGAAAGACGTAAAAATGGCGAGTTAAATACTGCCGTGTGCGTCCCTCGAGCGTTGGTAACCGGCCCGGTTCAGCAGACTGGTGACTCGGTCGGGAAAGTCCAGAGGAGGTTAATTCGAGGTAAAGGGCAGGTGATGTTTGGAGGAGAGGAAAACCACCAAGGCGATACTCACAGTCGACTGGTAAGGCGTTTGGTGCGTCGAGAAGAAAGCCAGCGACACTAAGGGACGAGACAGGACTCGTGAATCACCCTTTGGTCCCTTTCTGACCTGCTCGGAGGAGCGAACAAAAGGTGCCCGTCCGCTGGGCTCAGGTACGGGTGAGCAACTGGCCGAATAGAGGATATAGTGCTATTGTGTGCTGAAAGTTGGAAGCAAAGCAAAACGGATGAAATTGTTGGTATTGTTCCCCAACTTGAAGGTCCCCGTGACTTGGTTTTTGGCCGGTTCGCCCAGATAAGGGAATGGAGTGGCTACAATACGAGCAGGTCGTTAGCTACGTTGTAGGGGTCAATATGGGATGAAATGGTTTCTGGCGGATGCAGATGAGACCGAAGGGCAGCTCGTGGTGCTGCCTTTCCATGGTTCCCCAAGGTGGAATACTCAACAAGCGTATTGACGAGAGGAAATACATACAGAAGAAATTATCTGAAAAATACCTGAAAAATACCATTGAAGTTGGGGAGTAGGTTGGTAGTTTTGTGCTGGCACAATTTAGGACCACTCCTCCGGTGTTTGAAATTCTGAAAGTCGGTTGAGCACTGTGTGGTGCACTCGAGACCCTCCTGTGAAGTGGCCGAGCAACGGAGCTGTTCCGGGCCGGACAACTGGTTTCTCGGTGAACGGTGAGGACCGACAGGGTATGGGCCGAGAGGGTTGTTTGGTCAAATTTGGCCGCCGTTGACCCTGAGATGCACCACAGCTGCGGTTTCCAGTCGGCTGTAGGCTCTCGCGCCCGAAGAGATACTGAAGAGCGCTGCAGCCCAGGGTATGGCAGGCAAGGGACCAGTGGCTGATGCTTCCGGCTGTCTTGACCCCCCACAGACACAGATGGGATCACTTTGAGCTGGGGGCTAGCGGGAATACGAAGTACTAGATTGTCTTGCAATCACACGGTGGCTCTCTTGATCACGCGATGGGCATAGTCGGACCGTTCTTGGTATGTCTGCCTCACGACCTAAAAGGGGTACATGGCCAGGATACCGGATATACCTCCAGCTCAGAGGCGAGCGATAGGTCAGCCCCGGACTGCCCAAGGTCTCACAAGGCATCTCTCATGGCCCAAATCTGGCAGTTGATCAGGAAGGGCCGGTTTGACGGGAAATGACTGCAGCAAAGCTAGGGAAACGGGATGAAAAGCAGGGAGGGTCGCACCAAGATATCGAGCCAGAGGGGAAAGCAGCGTGTTGGAGCGCGTTAGACCCTCATGTCAGCAAGGTTATCTCTAGTTTGTGTGACTTTTTTGAAGCTCTCCTCAAGGCATGTAAATAAAAATTTAAAAGGGGGCTCGTGCCGGGTACGACGTGCCAGAGGTCGAACAACGAGTGCCCCAGCGAAGCAAGTCTACAAAGAGTCAGTACAAGATGAAAGCGAGGCCATGATTGAACTAATGGGAACCTGAAACTCAGGACCCTGAGGAGTAGGCTCTCAGCCCGTGTTTGGGTAGCACAGTGGAGGACGAGGGAAAACCATTGTTCACGCCTTCTTGCCGCTGGAGGGAGCTGATGGGAAACCCTAACGGACAACTAGAGAATATGGGTTTTCCGAAATATTGGAGGCAGTCTTGCTCCCAGAGCTGTCGCAGGAGGCACGAGGCATGGCGTTGGGCGAATCTTGGTCTGGCTGAGATCCAGACAACGTAGGAAGGAGCAATCGATCCCAATGCTCAGGCGGATTGTCAGGCCTCGTGATTGCTGGCTTCTGGAAACAAAAAAGTAGAAGAGTCATCGAATACCAAACTGAAAACAGAGATTTTCTTGTAGAGGAACTGGAACAAGCACGGAGGAGGATCAAAGACCAGCATTTGGCGTCGAGATATGCCCATGCAGGAACGATGACGCATGCAGGTCAAGACGGGACGACTGGTGGCAGCATATGCAGGTCCTCTGCAGGTACCTGCCTGTCGATGCTAACAGGTGAAGGTGGAGTGTTCAATGAAGACCGATTTGGGAAGGAGTAGCCCGTACTTGCCAAAGTTCCAGGCCAAGACCGGAGCCCAGCAGGCGCGGGATTTGCCGCTCCTGCCTAAGGTAGACAGACGAGGAGCTGTCAGATCCCGGTGTATGTATATGAGAACTGGTCCGCGCACAGTTTCTGGGAACGAAGACATACCGACCTATGGAGATAAGGGACCACTCTCAACGCCAGAATCCGACATCACAGCCCGAAGGATACCAGGCCCGCCCTTCCGCACACCGGAGTCGATAACCCGGAATGGGATTCATTTCAACGCATTTGATACATGATCAGTGAAGCTCATATCTTTCCAGTCTATTGTATATTCCTTACACCTACTTACCTGTCGATATGAGGGCCGTTTTTGCTTATACCCGTAATCCGTGGATTCCTCACCTTTATCTACTGCCGTTATCAGATCATGTTGAAGCTTCCCTAGGTGACGTTCCAAGCCCGTCGTTAAGATCCTGGCAATCTCTCTGTTTCTTAGCTTACCCAACTCTGGCGAAGTATCAAGATAAGTCCTGTTATTTCTGTGGCACCTTCAAGTTGTACAGTTCACCGACCGCGGGCTGGCTTAAGGATGAAGAGGATATAATGTATTTTTGTTTCACAACTCGCTAACCACGTTGACTGCCTAGCTAGGTCACAGGTGTGTGGTACCTGTCATTGCTGAAACCTCCTCGGTTGTGCCACGTCGGGACTTGGTGTCTCCTTGTTCGCGCTTTGAGCTTGTTCGGAATAACAACATGCTAACATGACATCATATCACAGCGGCGGTAAACAAAACAGAAACGAACAAGACAAGACGACATCTAGATTCTCGTGATTTTAGTCCCACCACTTACACATCTCATAATCGACCCTGGGACTTCTATTAGCACAGTGTGCTAGACACTACCAGTGTTTGTCGATTAACTTGGGAAGACCGGAGGGAGTAAGCAAAAGTAAGTCCTCAGTTGAATCATTCAATTCAGGAGTACCCCGTACAGTCGTCAAGTTCTCCAGACACACTGCCGAGTGAGTGGGGTTATAGCTGGCTTATCCTGAAGCAAGCCTGTCACTACACTGCGTCAAAGCGATAATTAAGACCGGGGAGGATCAGAGGGTGGCATATGTTAGTGTTGTCGACGGTTGAGGTCTTTCATATGGATCCAATATCGTCGTTGTCATAGTAAAGACGGAAAAGGGGTAGGTAATAAACAACAGTGTTGGGTGCAACCTGGAACGGCCCGGCGTGAGCCATGTCACTAGGTATTGTTGCCCCACATATCCGTACTCCCCTCTTGACAATCCCTCACCAATGACGCACGCCCAACACAACTTGAAGCGCCAAGACCTCTTAGGGGCGTAAAGTTGCGACGCGCTTCGCCAAACGGAAATCCAAAAAAGTCGCGTCGCGTCCCCCTGCACGCATTACACCAGCAAACATTACTCCTCAACACCACCAACCATCACCGAACTCGGCACAACTTTGTCCTCGCTCCATGTTGGTCCATACCGAGCCAAAGACACACAGTTGAGGTCAAAATGCCTATACCATCTTCACCAATCGAGTATTCCCCCAGCCCGCCTCCTGCAACGACGAAGCGGACGCGCGGAGACGAACCCCCAAAGTCTCCAACTCGGCCCAAAAACCGCACTCGAGGTGGCTTCCTCGCCGACGATGACTCCGACGACGATGACTCCACCCAGGAGAGGTTGCCGAAGCGGCGCATGTTGGACAGCAACTCCCAAGGCGCACAACCAACGACTGTCTCCCAAACCATAATCGACCTCGACAAAGATGACGGGGTTCTCGCCGACATCACACCCCCCGACAGCCAACCTGACAATGCCCCGCCGGCGACGAATCGTCTAGGCAGCCTGTTTGGAACCAAAGTTGCCGACTTTTCGTCCTCCTGGGCCGGCAACTCTCTCCGCCCAACATACAAAATCTCGACATGCTCAGGTAAATCGACGCCCATCAGGGAACGCAAGCCCACCGAGAGCGTGTCCTACGAGTCCATGGTAGCAGCTAGGTCCAAGACCAAGGAGGGACGCGCAAAGAAGAGCTACTACGGCGTCGACATTCACAACTTGATCGACAATGCGACAAAGGAGATTGCCGAGTCACGAAACGAGACCCCCGTCACACCACCAACCGACCCAGATGTGGTCATGCTTTCCGTCGAACCCCGGCATACCAACGTCAAGAAACCGAGATACACCAAGCTCTGGACAGAAAAGTACCGAGCTCGCAACTTCATGGACCTCTGCGGTGACGACCTGACAAATCGCCAAGTCCTCCGGTGGATCAAACGGTGGGACCCTCTCGTCTTCCCCAATGCGCCAAAGAAGGCGCCCATATTCCGGAAAATGCAAAAGAAGGAAGAGGAGGAAGAGAGACCGCTTCGCAAGGTCCTCTTGCTCACTGGGGCCCCTGGGCTGGGCAAGACCACCCTCGCTCATGTATGCGCCAGACAAGCGGGCTATGACGTCTTGGAGATCAACGCCAGTGACGACCGGAGCAAAAACGTGGTTAAGGGCCGCATTCGGACGACACTGGGAACCGAGACTGTCAAGACTGTGGCAAACGGAAAGTCCAAGACTGGAAAACCGATGGTTGCGCGCCCGGTTTGTGTCATTGTTGATGAGGTCGATGGTGTAGTTGGTGGTGCTGGGCCTTCGGGAGAAGGAGGGTTCATCAGGGCCTTGATTGATCTGATTCTTATTGATCAGAAGAATTCTGAGCCTGGTGTTTCGAAGAAAAAGAAAAAGGGTGATGATTTTCGTCAGATGAGGCCGTTGATCTTGATCTGTAACGATGTCTACCACCCGTCTTTGCGTCCCCTGCGGCAGTCGGGCTTGGCCGAGGTCATTCACGCCGGAAAGCCAACTGTCGATGCGGTCGTGGTTCGGCTGAAGAATATCTTTGAGAAAGAAGGCATTCCCTGTGAGAAAGATGCGGCCCGGAAGTTATGCGAAGCAGCCTGGGGCATGACAAGCGGGATTGATGCAAAGAGAGGAGCAGAGAGCAACGCCGAAGGAGACCTGCGTGGTGTCATGGTGGTGGGCGAATGGGTGGCCGGACGTCTCAAAGCATCCTCCAAAGACGCAACCCCTCATCTGACCCGTCAATGGATCGAGAAGAACGTCCTGAACGAACTCTCCCACGGAGGCGGCGGTGCTCGCGGTGTAGGCCGAGGCAACACTCGAGAAATTGTATCCCGTATCTTCCAAGAAGGCGCCGGCTTTCCCAAACAAGCCCTGAATATCAACCAGCCCAAAAATGTCCGACACGAACAACCCCAGGCCCAATTTAGTTTTTCAGAAACGCACAAGAAATACGCCATGGTCCGTCTTGCCGAGATGATCAACACCAGCGGCGATATAGACCGCATCATGACCGAGGTTATATCCGAATACCCAAACCGCGAGTTCAACGATGATTCCTTCCTCTCCAAGCCCAACGCAGCATATGAGTGGATGCACTTCCACGATAGCTGCTCATCGCGGGTTTTCTCAAGTCAGGAGTGGGAACTCGCTGCCTATGTCAGCCAGCCCATCCTTGCTTGTCATCACTTGTTTGCTTCGTCTAGACGACACCAGCCCCAACACAATTTCGAGCGGAAATGGGGTGATGCGGCAGATGAGCCTGAAGAACCACCTATTCCGTTCTCAGGACCGAGAGCAAGTTGGGAGGCGTTTGAGGCGGAAAAGGTCAACCGGGCGATGTTGCAGGGATTGCAGGCGCAGTTGCCGCCTACTCTGTCCCGCGCGTTTAGAAGTCCTGAGGATATAGCCACTGATTTTCTGCCGTATCTGGTTAGACTTGTCTCGCCGGATGTCAAGCCTGTCGTGGTTGGAGGCAGTGATAAATTCACCTCGTTCGCGAGTGTACGACGCGAGAGTGAAAAGGTCATGGTCAAGAGGGCTGCGATGGTGTTGGATACTGTGGGGATTGCGCTGCACAAGGGCAAGATTGAGGCGGATATTGCGGCCGGTCCGGGCCAGAGGACTCAGTGGGTTTATCGGATGGAGCCGTATGTCGTTTTTTCTTTCTCTATCCCTTCCATGTGGCGCCGATGCTAACAACTGGTACTGGTACAGTGACCTCGACGCGCTCTCAACCTTTGAGACAGCAGGCGCACATGTCCTCGCCGCCCAAGCACCGACACGATACGCAGTGCGCCAGGTCCTCGACCAGGAACTCCAGAAAGCCGTCGCGGCACGCGAACACGCAGCCCGGCAGTCCCGGTTCAAGCTGGGGAGAAACACCAATGCTTGTTCCGACGCTGCAGAGTTTGCGGTGGATTACGACAAGGAGAATCGTCTCCCCAAGGAACCTGCCGTGAAGGTCGTCTCTGAAAGGGAGAAGGCCCGTGTGGAGCGGAATAGTGTCAAGAGGGATTTCTTTGCACGGATTATCGCGACGACCACGTCTGCGAAAGGGTCGGCGGCTAACAAGTACAAGCCTGGCGAGAAGCAGGTCAAGGTGTGGGTCAAGTATAATGAGGGGCTGAATAACGCTGTTAGAAAGCCTCTTACGTTGGAGGATTTCATGAAGCCTTTGTAATAGGAGGGGGCTTGGGTAAGTGCCTTGTCGTCAGGTTGTCTGGATACGAGTGCTAGGGCTACCTAGTCTGTTGTTTTGTATAGCCTGTCTAGTGGTATTGGTGAGACAGTGACACCTTGGGCGAGGTTTGTCAAGATGCGAGGCATAGCGGAGGCGTCTGGATTGATGTTGGCTTTCAGGGGTCTGGTACTGTATATCATGTTGGCTACTATGTAGATTTCAGTCAAGCATATAATATCACAACACATTATTACTCGTGTAAACATCAAGACGGGACAGTGGAACTTGAATCTTGCACACGATGGGTGCACTTGTACAAACTTCCGTATGTGCGGTCCAGTCTGGTACAAAAAGGTGGGCTTGTGTGACGGGGTTGGCTAATCCCGTCGTGTATTACATGATCAAGGTGATATTCTCGCCGCGTCCAGCTCTTGAATCGATTCCCCATGCAGCTGAGCTTTCTTCAGGTTCGGTTTATTTTCGTACTCATCTTTGTCTTGCTTGACACGCTTGTTTCCTTTCGGTCGAGAATCTTTTGCTCCTGTGGCGTGTGCAGAAGAATAACAGGGCTCCTATTAGACATGTTTGGTATTGCTTCTTGCTGAGATACGATGCTTCAATTGCCAGAGATTGTATGTTTTCGATGAAGCACATGGATATATTAGTAAGGTAGGTAGTAGTCAGCCACTTGACCTTTACGATGGCTCAGATCCAGTCCCGCCCCGTTTTATCTGGGGCTCATGATCATCATTGCTACTACTCGTATCAGTAGTAGCAACAGTAACCCAGCTCTTACTACTCTTGTTGCTCCCTCCACTATCCGGCCTGTTCTTCTTCATTTTCGCCACAAAAACATGTTCCTCCTCCGGTCCAAACTTTTTCGGCGGCGTCCTTTCCTGTACCTCGGTATCCCCAGCGTCCAACTCGAATGCCTCACATGAAGACCCCATCTCATGATATACCCTCCCATCACCAATTTCAACTTTTTCCCGTTCCGTGTCCATCTCGATAGGCGGCGGTTTCTTCTTCCAATCATCATCACCCTTCTCACTCAAGTTCCCATGATCAAACTTTTTCTCCGCTGCCCTGCTCCTCCTCCTCCTCCTCCTCCTCCTCCTCCTCCTCAAGATGAACTAACCCGTCAACAAAACCATCAGCCCTACTACCAATCCCGCCACCACACTTCCCACAATTACCCCAGTATTATTTGTTTTACCATTCCCACTGGCAGTTCCGTCAGAAGTAAGTGGCGGCACCCCCGTATCACCCACCCTGCCACCAGTCCCCGTGTCCGTACTAGTCACGGTAGGGGCCGTCACAACCTCGACCCAGAACCCCTCCGTAGTCCCCCACGTCGCCACCGGCACACTCGATACCTGAACCTGCGTAACAATCCACCCGCCACTTTGCCTTACGGTGCTAAAAGTAGTTGGTTTCCAAGCCGTAACGACATAAGTTGTCTTGGCGACGCTCCAGATTGTATCGCCTGATTTGGTGACGGGTAGGTAAGGCGCTGCCCAGCTGTCGGGGCCGCATGCGAGGAGTTGGGAGTGGACTTGGGCTAGGATATAGCCGCGGATTGTTGTTTCGGAATTTGCATTTGCATCTTGGGCTGTTGCGCTGGCGCAGCGGAGACATATTTCTAGGTGGGATGCTAGAAAACCGCTTGGGGCGCAGGGGGATCGATCGTCAACGACGGCAGATGGCGGGGGGTTGCCACCGTAGCTGATTGCGAATTCTGGGGGTCGTTAGTATAGGGAATGAAAAGTGTGTTGAATATTGAGCGGCCTGGCTGGATATGAGAGGGAAGGTAGGTGAGTGATAAGTAAGGTGAAGGATTGTACTGAAGGTTTCCGCTTGGGAACAGGAACTGTGAATGATACCCACATACCACATGAATTCCGACATGAGTCGGGTAGTTGATTTTAATGACTCTGACATGCTGTGACCTTTTCTACCACAGGCCGGCTGGCTGGCTGCTTTGTGAGATAATTGCGGACGCGATGATGACTGTTTTACTCTTGAGCAGGGCTTCCAGTATCAGGTGTCATCATACATGTATGCTGCACTGGGGCTTGCTAGTCGTTCACCCACCAAGGAGCAAGGATGTAATGACTTGGTAGAATTGTTGATAATCGCGTAAGCCGTTACTTGTAGCAGCACGAGGTGAGGAGAAAGAAGAAAGAAAGTCGTGAGTCTTGACCGTGACCTTGAAATTGAGTTTCCCCCCGAGTACGACCGTTTCATCTTGTTCAAAATCTGCCCTGCACTGATCGACATTGCCAAGCGATGAATACCGCTGGGACTAATTTCCTAGCCCTGTTTATACAGGGATCATAGCCAGCTTTATGGGACGCGGGCGAGGTGTTGGCCGTATTGGCGATAGTGATGGTTATGCGTAGTGTAGCATTATGGATCCTACCGGGGTGACATTACCGGCAGATACACTCCGGGGACGGGGGCAGATGCGAGCTGAATTTATATCTTCCTTTTCGTACTCGAGAGTACGGACGGATAAAAGACGGAATCAACAACAAGTTACCTGGAACATATTGATATAGGCTTGACTCCAGTCGTTAACATATCAGCATACCGGATCGATCTTTATTTCCGAGTTCGCGGTACTAGGTATATTACTTGTTTCATGATGCTGTCCGTATGCACTACTCTGTATAATACACTAGTTACTCCGTATACATCTCACCCTTGGTACTAGCTGGTAGAAATACTTGCGCCTGCGAGAGTCGAAATCGAAATATTAAAAGCGAACCAGCGCCTCCTTCAAGTCCCCATACCTTTCTTTACCTTTAATCCAAGACCCAGAGAACAACAAAAACAACACAGCTTCTCTTGTAAAGAAGATATCAACAACTAACAGGCAAAACAGGCACCCCCCCTTCAACCTCAAAAAATCCAATCTCAGCCTGTCGTCGCGCCACAAGCGTGGGATTCACCCGCCCCTCTGAAATCCGCCACTTGGGAAGTTCTTCCTCGGCAACGGTATTCGGGTCCTCGCCGGCAACAAGACGGCGCACGAGTGTGCTGCTCGCCATATTGGCGCAGCCAACGTTGTACGTCCACGATACCAGGGCGCCGTATTGATACTCGTTTAGTGTCACGCTGCCGATTTTGGCGGTTAGGCATTTTTGGAACCGCTACACATATGATTAGTGTCAGTCTTTGGCACGTGGGTACTAAGGGAGATGGACGTACCAAGAGATCGCCCGTCATAAGAGTTACAGCAGTGGCCTCGTCAATCCCTTGAGGGGGGATGGTCATCTCTGCACAGAAAGGCTGGCTGCACTGGTGGCCGTAGCCGATGGAGTGATGGCCTGCGTCGGGGTAGGGAGTCGGCACGAAACCTTCGAAGCCTTTGATCAGGGTTATTGTGTCGTCGTTTACTGCGGGGGGTGCGCAGACGGGCTGGAGGGTGCAGCATTGGATGTTGGATGCGCCGGGGCAGTGTCCTGGAATCTAGATGTCAGGCATTTGATACTTGAAGAAGAAGAAGAAGAAGAAGAAGAAGAAGAAGAAGAAGAAGAAGAAGAAGAAGAAGAAGAAGAAGAAGAAGAAGAAGAGGAAAAGGGGTATAATGGAAGGTTGAGGCTTACCAGCTTCAGAGGATCCGCCTTGGCTTGCGCAGTCGGTTGTGCTCATGCATGTACCGCTTTGGCCGGTGTTGAAGGTGCAAGAGACTTGCCGGGAGAAGACGCTGCCCTCTGTTGCCTCGACTGGCATCGCGAGGGTTGCCGAGGTCATGGACAGAGCCACGATGAGGGATTTGGTGAGTGAGTTCATGATGGAGACTTGAAATTTACTTAAGAATTAGAAGTAGTGAGTGTGAATATAATGTGAGAGAGACAATGAGTTATCTAGGTTGGAATGGTAAACGAGTGATGATGCTGGTTGGTGATATGAAGGTTGTGCCGTATCATGGGAGATAGCTACAACCTTTATACATGGGAAGTTCACTTGATGGGAGTCTCTTGCAGACCCCCCTTTTCGTTCTCCCCGAAACAAACACCAAATAACTAAGGTCCACGATGCTCCTCTGCGTCCAGTAAACCGTCAACCATCCCAATGGTTGACGATAGCACCTTGGCTAAAGCCGAGGAGTTTATAGCCCCTTTTTCGCACCACAGGCCAATCGGAGAGAGATTCAGTTTCGAGGTGGGCTTCAGACGGATCATCTCCCAATCATTTGTTTATTCTTGAAGACATCCTCGGCTCTAACAGCACAGCCGCAGGTGGTTACAGTTAGTCTCATGTGTGGCGTTCAGGCAACCGACGCCTCTGCGTCTCCTCTTACCAATAGGCCTGGGAGGACTCTGCAGGTCCCCAAATAGCTCACCGTCGACTCCGAGACATGAAAGCTTTATAGGCATGCCTGGAACAGAGAGGACGCCATAGGGCCGAGGAAATGATGTCGGTTTCTAATACTTAAAAGACTTCCTCGGTGTACTTTGAAGAGTCTGGAACGTTTTCCATCCTCGTAGTCAACGACTAGGAAAGTTTCAGTGAACCGTGCAACATGACTGGCGGATATGTTGCACAGCCGATCATGGAGATATCACCGAACTTTTCGATCATGTGTTTCCTACTGGTCCAGTGCTTCGGCTTGCTCCACTTGAGGCATCCAATGCTGCCCGACAGTGATTATCTCCGAAGGGCTGCATGGTGTCGGCTTTTCTGGCAACTGCACACAAGAGACCGTGTTTACTGGATGTGAGCCGGCGACAGAAAAGGGATTACCATCTTCATTGTGCTCCTGGATCGAGCTCCATGCTCTCCGTGTTGCCTGTTCGTGCTTTTCGTGGTGGTTTCCACATTGCTGGCGTGTATTCTTTCCCAAGGCCGGCTCCCTTTGAGAAAGGTGAATATTCCACGGTTACAGTCGACGGGGCTCTCTCTCTTTGAGATTGCACCAATCAATCCATGGTGTAAACGGTCTCATCGTTTTCTACTAGCTGATGATCAAGTAAATAAGTACAGAGATGTTCCGGGTCTGGTAACACTGATATTTGCTCTTTCCACGAGATATATTCATAGGTGAAAGTGGGGCCTCATTTCTAAGGGAGGTACCGTAGGTAGGTGCCCAATTGTGTTCCGCGGGTGGATACCTTCCTGGCTTTTTCTGCCTGTCCTGCACATAAATCATAAATCACTGCATAAATGGCAGTGTCACGGCATACAATTCGTAACCGAGGCCGGGACAGCTTCTTTTTTACGTGGGACGGTCACCGCATATGATAACGTACACGATAAGCGTAATCTGACCTTTCTGATGCTTAGAAATCGATATCAGATTGACGCAGCTCCATGGTCAGTGTTGAAGATATGTCTTTTTCTTTAACAGGATGACTGTTCGGACAGCCCATTTTGACTTACAGGACAGCTTTGCTACCTATAACCCTAACCCTCAGTACATCCGCCTTGGATCTCCAAGGTCAACCCCCATCCCTTTTTAACCACTACTCTATTTCCTAGTACTACTTACTTACCGACTTATCTTCTTCGCTTCTTCTATATAGTAATAAGTATAGATAATTTAAGGAGTATAGTAGAAAAGGGTATATAGTAACTGCAGGGGCTGATTTATAATTATAAAAGATTAACTTGGTAACGTACATGATAAGCGAGTCGCGCGCTTTCTACCACCCTATTAAATTTATCCTCAATTCCACAACCACAACACTAGGAGATAACTATTACTGAATTAGAAATAGATGAATCTGACGATTCTGCA